>VZRH01003701.1:498806-629622 GCA_013397555.1 Urocynchramus pylzowi
AAGGAAGGAAGGAAGGAAGGAAGGAAGGAAGGAAGGAAGGAAGTCTACAGATCTGAGATAATCCACATCAAACAAATTCTCATTTATCTTTAAATTTTCCAGTGGCTCTCAAAACACTAAAGAATAAACTGAATGCCAATTAAATCCTGTCGGTTGTCAAAAGCAAGATATCAATAAAACTTCTTCAATAAAAGGAGCATAGAATTTCTGCATCAACCCAGCTAAGAAAGTTAAGAAAGAAGTCTACATAATCAGAAATGTGAGATGATTTTCTTTACTAGTTTCTAAATTATACCATGATGTACCTTACTGCAATCTAAACTGCAATCATTACTTCTTTTTGCTTTTTGTTTTTCCTTTTTTTTTTGTTTATAACTATAACTGTATATTTTTTGCTATCAAAGATGATATTAGAGTTGCAATAATCTGTTTGCTGTTGTGGTATTACAGAATATTATAAACAGAAAATATTTTTCAGTTTTGCAGTTCTGCCAGTAGGTGGTACTAGTAGTTTCTAAATTTGATAATAAATGTTTTCAACTTGAGTATTACACTTTTCTGTCACAGCAAGTAATGCGTTTCTACTCTACTGAAAATAACTTATTTATATTTGATGCACTTTCACTCAAGGGTGGATTTTAATTCAGTTATTATTTCTTTCAGTGGTGATGTCTGTAAAGTGTCCTTTAAAATGCAGTTTAGAATTTGTGTGACAAATTATTACATCTACTAATTAGATTTCAATTGAAAGGTAATATTAAAATATATTTTATAAAAGGTTTCCTCAGTTTTACAGCATTTGAATCTTCAAGATGCAGCTCAGAATTCAGCTGTAAAATTTTTTAGCAATATTTGCTGTCAAGATTCAGAGGTGAGTCATTCAAGTAGTCCCACTACTTCATTTTAATTCAATATACGGGCTGCTAAGTCTTGAGAAATTATCTGTTGTTTTGCTGTGCAGGTCTTTTAAGCATATGGGTGTACTTGAAGTAAAATTCCTTTTTTTCCCCCTACTTAGAGGACAGTCAGACCCAAATAGCTGCAGAGATACAATAGTAATGCCTACAGAAAATATTAATGCAAAGCAAGGAAACTTCTATATAGGGCCAGAACACCTGAAGCATGCCAATAGTAGCATTTCTATCTTTGCTAGTGGGTGACAATAGATGCAACAAAAAAGTTACTTTGTTGCAGGCTAGTTGCCCTGAATGGACTGAGTTGAATACCCCTGTGAAACAAAATAAATTAAACAGAATTTGATATTTCTTATAAGAAGTTATATGATTTAAAAAAAAAATAGTGAGAAAACATTGCTAATTTGGATGGAATTGAAACCTATTTTTACTTGGAAATGTCAAAGATTAAAAAAAAAAAAAAATTATCAAACTCCAGGAATTACATATTGTAATGACATACTACAGTAATCTTCAAATGTTTGATTTGACTCATAGAATTGTGGCCACCATGTCAATTTTTCTGTCATTGTCATATTCATATAAACAATAATAGTTAAAATGACAGAAAGTGAGTTTATTAGCATGTACCCATAGCTGTGTGATCAGAATTCATGATGACAATGTGAAGAGGTTATGGATTCCTAAGTGGAAAGATGAAGACAAGCTTATGTATTTCTTTTATAGTATCTGTAATGTCTTCATCAGGAGATTTACTTCCTATGTCAGACAGCTCTTCTGACTAGTTGATATCAGTTCTTGGTCACATATTTAATGCCTTTTTTATTGATAAAATCAAAGAGATTGTGTTCAAGTTGTCTGTTTCTAGAGGTATTTGACAATATCGGGAAAGGATATGTATGAAATTTTGTGTATTCTTTTGAATTTTATGTAAAATGACTGATCTATGCTGAGTTACTCACCTGTTTGCAAAATATTGTCTGTCTGCAACCTAAAATTTTTTTGTTAGTTTTATTCTAATTTTCATCATTGCTGATTACTGAAGGAAAGGAATGCCCAATTCTCTCAAGAAACCTCATGGCACTTTATCTTCTCACCTATTCACCTGTGGTTATTTGGCAGAGGTAACTGCTGTGGTTTACATTCATATATTGTAACCACTCTTCTTATTTTATTCATGAATGGTTCATGGCCTGAGTTACAAATTTTGGAGGATTCTGAGGTATGAGCAATAAAGTTTCACTGATAAATGAGGTAATGCATGTAAGTGTTGAGATGAGCCTGGCTATTGCAGCCCTTCTTCTTGTTAGACTGAATATGCTGGAGAATTTCACGATGCATGGGAATTCTTATGCTTATACCAAAAATATATTTGGCTGTAGCAGATAGGAGAATGTTTTATTATAATGCGCATATGAATTTTTTGCATTTTGTTTTCAAGGTTCTTGATTGATTGCCACCAAGCAGTATAGTAAGTAGTAAGGCTGTTAAAGGCAGAAGTCTCTAATATTTAATTTCAGATAAGCAATTGACTCAGAAACTGAAAGGGCAGTGATTGTGGTGTGATGCTATAAGGATTTAAGTATGACAGTCACATTTAAATAGGGAATTTGGTCCTTTCTATGATGAGATTTGGGCAATGTGATATGAAAACATGCAAAATGGAACATCTGAAGGAAGATGGAGCAAGATCCTTCTCTACATAAGTGCCTCTCAGGGATATTCAGGCAGCAAGAATTAGTAGTCTCTGGGCTGTGCAGTTAGAAAAGGAACAAGAATCTTGAATACTGTCAGGGCACTGAGGGCACCGTCAGTCCTGACTGACCCTGCACAACATCTTCAGGGCTTCCCATACCCTGTCCTTGGTCCAGGTCCCCATGCCAGCCCCCCAGAGCCCAGCCCAGCCTCAGCCTGTTCCCATCCCACATCCTCAGGCAGGTGCCTGGTGCCAGGGGCTGCCCTGGTGTCATTGGCTGCCCGACCCCTGGATGGTGAGTGGCAAAGGCCCTGGCTGCCAGACAGTTTCCTGACAGACCCTGAGGAGTCCGACCCAGCTCCTGAGACCTAGGGAGACCCTGGCCTCTGCAGAACTCCAGGAAACACTGAGAGGCTGCAACAGTCTCCAGCCTGGGACTTGAGCAGAACCATTCTGAAGTGAAACTCAATCTTTCAGCATATAATTTTACTCCAAGTTTTTAATATCCAGTAAAATATAATTTGTTTAAACTGCAATTTGTTATGGAAAAACTAAATAATTATTTTCCTTCATGGATAAATTACTAAAGATCTCCATAATGTTTAGGGGTTTTTGTTTGGTTGGTTTTTTTTTTTTTTGAGTCATTGAGGTTGATGTGATATCTGGATCCTATTTCCAAGTCTCATGCTATTCCAAAGTCAAGCCAAAGCTGACTAAATGAATCACTGCTTGAAGATAGCTGGCAGCAACAGAACTTCAGGCAGCAAGATTCATTTAACACATTGATCCATAATAGCAATACAGACTGAGTCATGCTGACTATTATATTACATCAGAAAATTCAATTATCTCTTTGGTTCCTTGCTGTTTCCCACCATAAACACACATATGTATAAATGTATATAATATCTGTATGTCTGCTTATATACCTATAATTTAATTTAGAGACTTCTACGCACTGATATAGAATAGCCTAATACGTGTATCGATATATCTGTATACCTCTAGATAACAACTATAACCAAAAATGGTTTTGTTCCAAATATGCAGGAGATTGTCTCTATGTTTATAACTAGATATATACATCTGCAAGCAGAAGAGTCACTAAAAATATTGTGCATGGATTGGTACTAGTTTAAGAGGATACTCAGTGCCCATGAATCTGCTGCAAAAAGGCTGTTATTCCAAGCAACCTTTAAGGAAACTCCTAGGATCACTAAATGTTGATGTCTTATTTAGAAAGGGGCATAGTATTGATGTTATTTTTTTAAGATATATTCTTCTGTTGAAAGGTAGAGACTTAACTTCTAAATTGATTTGAATATTTATTTCTTTTTTAAGTTTAGACAGTGTACTAGAAAATTACAACACTAACAAATTTATGATAAGTATGAATGTCTTGAAAATCTAAAACTATCATTTTTTGGAGACTAGTCACAAGTACATAAAAATTAACCTGCTATGTTGTAGAAAACCCTTGTCAGAATACACACAAATAAATTTAAGCTATCAAGAATATCATTGAGAATAAGGTCCCACCCTGAGTAGTAAGATTCAGGTACAATTCTTTGTTTAATCTTTTAGGAGTATTTCCCCTGATTCTAAAGCCTAGATTTACTTTAAATGTTAGCAAAAATCCAGCCTTAGTATTTAAAAAGCCTTTTAAATTAAGAAAGTAAAAGGCATTTATGCTTAAAACATATTTAGTACAGCTTATTTGCCATTTATACTTACTGTAGTTCGGATCTATACATTTGTTTTCTACAGATTGTTACACTAAAATTCTATGTTCACTTATTTTCTTTCGTCACGTTTTCTCTTTCCCACCCTCTCTAAAATAAGAGCATCAATCTCTTAACTTGTTTTCTATTAATGTATTCCTTGTTTGTCCTTTTCAACCTGAGACTAATATTGTTTCAATTGTTTAAAGTAATATTTTAGAAAAATATTGTATATATGTATTGAGAAAGAACATAAGCTTAGGAAAAGTCACTCTGGTTCTCAGAAGGAAAGGAATGATGTTTCTCAGGAGTTGGTGATGTGACCAGTGCTTTTAACATCTATGTGGGTGACATGGACAGTGGAATTGAATGCACCCTCATCAAGTTTGCTAATGACACCAAGCCATGTGGTGGACATTTTGGAGGAAGGGGATGCTATCCAGAGGGACCTGGACAGACTTGAGAGGTGGAATGATGCATACCTCATCAAGTTCAATGAGACCAAGTGCAAGGGCACCTGGACAATCCCAAGCACAAATACAGGGTGGGCAGAGAATGGATTGAAAGCAGCCCTGAGAAGGTCTTGGCATGGACCAGAAGCTCAATACAACCTTGTTTGTGTTTGCAGACACATTGAAATCCAGCTGTGTCTTGGGCTGCATTGAAATCCAGCTGTGTCTTGGGCTGCATGCATGATCATGACTACTGCATTCAGCTTTAGAGCTTCCAACATAAGAAGGACCTTGACCTCTTGAAGTGAGTCCAGAGGAGAACCATGAAGATGTCAGAGGGTTGAAATACCTCTATGAAGATAGGCTGAGAGAGTTAGGTTTTTTCAGCCTAGACAAGGCTCTAGTCCCTCCCAGCTCTAAGGGAGGGCTACAAGAAAGCTGGAGAGGGACTTTTAATAAGAACACATAACGATAGGGGGAATGGCTTTAAAATGAAAAAGAGTAGCTTTAGGTTAAATATAAGGAAGAAATTCTTTACTGTGAGGATGGTGAAGCACTGAAACAGGTTGCATAGAAAAATTGTGGATGCCACATTCCTTGAATGTTCAAAGCCAGGTTGGATAGGGCTTTGAGCAGTGTGGTCAAGTTGAACGTGTCTCTGTCCATGGCAGGGATGTTGGAACTAGATGATTGTTAAGGCCCCTTCTAATCCTAACCATTATATTATTATAAGATTCCATAATAAGAATATTAAGTATATATATATACAATATTAATATTATATATATATAATATTAAAAACTACATAATAAGTTATGTAGCTTTTTACTCCTGAAAAAGAAAATAGAGTAGTGCAGTCCAGCTTTGCAGTAGCTGTTTACATGTAAGATTTACTTATGTAAGTAATACCCTTAGATGAAAGATATCTGATTATGAAAAACTGCAGCCAGGATTTCATTAACAAATACAAGAAAATACTTTTAAATTACTTTTGGTTTGGTTTACTCTTTTTTGCAGTGTCAACTACAATATTTTTCAATGTTTCTCAAAATATTATCTAGATTCATGTACTTCTGCTATATTACAAATGGTTTTCCTGTGCTGTATTATCATATTGCAGAGTACATTTAAAGTCAGGAAAATGTGTGAGCATCTACTCAAGTTTTAAGAATAGGAGAGATCTATATAATTTGGATTAGTGAACTCATGAGGCCTGGTAACCTGTTTAAATTCTGAACATGAGCTTAACTGTTGCTACATATGGAATTTTTCTGCAGTACACCTATTATTAGGAGATCAAAATCTGTTGGGATAATTTCTCCATAGCACTTCTATATTATGTTTTAGTGCATAAGAATTACTTAATGGTACAGTTTTTCAATTTCTTATATAAATAAATTCTTCAAAATTTTGGACATAAAACTAAGTTATGAAAAATGGTTTTGTTTCACTTTAAATTTTTTTAACTCACTTAATAATAAGTTCCTTGGTATTACAGCTATTTTTTTTCTACCTAACTATAAGCAGGCCATTCATTAATATGTTATTGTGAACACCCAAGAGTAAATAGTGTACATTCACTGCTGATTACAATTAAAAATATTTCCCTTTTGTATTGAATTTTAGTCAATGACTAAAACATCCTTGAGAAAAAAAAAAAAAGATTTTGTGTTTTGTCTTTGAAAAATTAGGAGAGAACATGGCAAGCAGATCTGACAAACAGCACTGGCAGAGCTTAGGAATGCAGTTACATTTAAATCCTTAGTATAAATATTTAAACAACATTAGAATCCCTCTATCATTCGCAAAAAGTCACCCAAGATCAATGGACTGAAAGTACAAAAAAACCTCAGCAAAATAAGAGCATACCTTATTTTTGACCTGCACTATAGAAATTTGATGAGGTAAACATGTTCCATAATCTTGGGTCTTAGCAGCAGAGAGTCTACTACTGTCAATGACTACTAACTTGAAGAGGACAGAGTGAAAATCTAATTATATAATATAAAGGTTTTTTTGACTTTTGTTCTTCTTAAGGACAGAACTGCCAATTTGAGTGTTTTCATCTTAACACTACTTATATGCCAAAATCCACTTTTAAGTCAAAACTTCTGCAAACATAATGCTTCCATACTCAGCCAAGGCAAAACAGAGGGTTTAGGTGGGTTGTTTTGGATTTCTGCGGGGTTTTTTTTGTTTGTTTGTTTTTTTTCCCTGAGAAGAATCACATCCAAATCCATATTTTTACATTTCTAATAAAAGTTACATGTTTTTACTGAAATAATTAATTTTCATAGGCTCTACTATAATACATATATGTAAGTACAAGTGTGATCTTTGTTATTTCTGCAAGTAAGATTACAGCCATGGACTTCAGAAGAGCTAATTTTAGCCTCTTCAGGGATCTTCTCTGAAGAATCCATGGGAAGAGGCCCTGAAGGGACCTTGGAGAGGTTTAAGAAAGCTATTCCCTTCCAACCTGACCCATTCTGTGATTCTGTGATTATTTTAGGACAATTTCTCTCTCTTTGCAGGATCAACAGTGTCTTTCCAAAAGTACTATAAACACTTGGACATTATTTAGAAGTCTGTAAATGCAGTAATCCATGTGTAGTCAGAGTTATTGTTAAATTTAGGTAGTCACAGATACAATTGTCTCAAAAACCTGAGTGACAAATTTTGATAGCTTTGGTTGGGAAAGAATTTGTTTTCTTCATAGCAGCTGGTATAGGCCTTATGGTTTAGATTTGTGCTGAAAATGGTGTTGACAATTCAGGGTTGCTTTAGCTATTGCCGAGCAGGGCTTACACAGAATCGAGATCTTTTCGCTTCTCATGCCACGCCCTCAGAGAGGAAGGCTGGTGGTGCACAAGGAATTGGGAGAAGACACATCCAGGACAGCTGGCCACAACTGACCCAAGGCATATTCCAGACCATATGGTGGCATGTCAGTATATAAGAGATGGGGGAAAGAAGGAGGGAGGGGGCGCTTGGAGTGATGGTGTTTGTCTCCCATCACAATGACACATGACAGAACCCTGCTTTCCTGGAGATGTCTGCACTGCTGCCTGACCATGGGAAGCAGGGAATGAATTCCTTGTTTTGTTTTGCTTTCATACACAGCTTTTGCTATACCTCCTAAACTGCTTTAATCCCACTTTTACTCTTATGATTCTTTCTTCTATCCAACCAGGGCAGTGAGTGAGTGAGTGAGTGAGTGAGTGAGTGAGTGAGTGAGTGAGTGAGTGAGTGAGTGAGTGTCTGTGTGGGGCTTTTTTTTCCAGCTGGAGCTAAACCATGACAGAAATTAAGTATAAATTACCTATAAAATAAGAAATTAATGAGAATAGGTAGCCCAATAATTATACATTAAATGTTAAACTTTTTTCAGGATGCATACTTGTGCTGCCTATGGTAATAGGGGGAGAACAAAAAGTAAAGAAACCTGCATTTTTCTTCCTGGGAGGTATTACAGAAGAACAAGTGAAGCGTAAAGTACTCATGCTGTAGGAGCCACATACTGTGGCAAGGCACAGAGGATTCTTAATTGATTCAAGTAACAAGCAGGCTAAAACAGTTTAAAAGCACAGCTTTTTCCATTTAGCTGATGGTTTTTTCAAGGCACCTGAATTTTGTTTAAGTACATAACAAAAAACTGCCAACACCTCATTTCACGCTGCATTTGTAAATGACTTCTTTAAGGCCAAAAATAAGTAGCTACTTGTTAGCAGAAAGCTCATTTAGCTGTCAGTAAAAAAGTATCCTAAGAGCATCTAATAAAGTAATAATATTGAATACAGTGCTTAGCCCTTCTGCATATAAAATAAGATTGAGTCAGGCACGATGCTTAGCAATCACTCGGTACCTATTCAGAAATTTACAAATGGATTTAGAAGAAAAGAATCTAAGTATTCTATGAGCTAAAGAAAAAAGACTATTATGAAATTCATAGACTATTATAAATTAATAAAGAGTAAACATTTTCTCATCAGTTATTTGCGTTTTGGCAGATTTCTTCATATTATTTATTAGACATGCCCTTAAACAGTTAAAATGTTGCTTAATGTTTTAAGTGGTGTTAGTTTTTCAAAAATACTGCTTCATTTGCATTATTTTAGTTATTACATATATCTCATTATTTATTTATTTCCAGTATTGTTTTAAGGTATCAATTTTTTTTTCCATCTCAAAAAACTTTGAATGAGCTGTTATGACAAACAGAACAGGAACAGAGTTGAAACTTTAAGTTTTCATGGCACAAGAACATGATTTTACATCCAGCTCTACCATATACCTGTGGAGTTATGGTGATGTCCACTTTCTGATTTTGTGAAATAAAAGCTTTCTTATTTTGTCCGATTTTCAATACAGATGGATACTTTTAATATTTTCCTAATATTTTTTCTTGAGTATGTTAGTCTTCTCTGTATCTTTTCCCCTTACCTCTTTTGTGATATGCAACAAAAGCGTGGTTTCAGTTTCGAAGATCTTCAAAATTATACTTATATCACATACTACTATGGAGATTTCACTTCCTGTTCCCAGTTGACTCATCATGGTCAGTCTCCATCATCTCCCACTCAAATTATAAAATATGAATTTATTAAATTTCTCTAGTTATTTACTTAAACTTATGAGGAAATTATGAGGAACTGTCATTATCCTTTTTCAAATTTCGACCTAAAACCTTCTTGGTCTTGATGCTTATAATAAACTTGTCAGCGTTCAGGTTTCTAAACCTGTCAATAAGCTAATGACATGGTCTTTCCTAATGTCCTCTTTTATTATTTTCTTTGCTTCCTCCTGTTTCTATCTCTGACAAAGTCCCAGATCATAGTGTTATCAGTTTTTTGATACTTATAAAGGATTTTACATTAGAGTTTGTGGGGTTTTTTGTTGGTTGATTGGTTGGTTGGTTATCTTTTGCTTTTTTTTGTAGAATGATCTCAGTTTCAAGGAATGCAAGTGTCATGGTTTAACCCCAACCAACAACAAATCCGTACACAGCCACTCACTCACTCCCTCACCAGTGGGTTTGCAGAGAGAATCAGAAGGCCAAAAGTGAGAAAACACATAGTTTGAGATAAAGACAGCTTAATAGGGAAAGCAAAAACAGCACATACACAGAAAGAACAACAAGGAATTAATTAACCTTCCCTTGGGCAGGCAGGTGTTTAGCCATCTCCAGGAGAGCAGCACACATAATGCTTACCTGGGAAGACAAACACCATCACTCCAAATGTCCTCTCTCTTTCCTCCTTCTTTTCCCCCCTTTATATACTGAGCATGAAGTCATATGGTCTGGAACATCTCTTTGGTCACTTTGGGTCACCTGTCATAGCTGTTTCTCCTCCCAGCCTCCAAAGCACCCCCAACTTCCTCGCCATCATGGCAGTTCAAAAAGCAGACTCTTTGTGAGCCATGCTCAGCAATAGCAGAAACATTTCTATATCATAAGCTCTGTGTTAAGCACAAATCTAAAACACAGCCCTCTACCAGCCACTGTGAAGAATCTCTACCCCAGCCAAAACCAGCGCAGCAAGTCTAGTCCATAATAAGTTTTCATACTTTCTATTTCTTCACTACCCTGCTAAATTGTTATCATTTGAAGACAACTCATTAGCTATAAAAGCTTATCCACATAGCAAGTCTGCATTGCCAAGAAAAACTCTTTGAAATGTAAGACTTTTCATCTAGGAAAGTAATGCATTATGTGCAATATGTTTATCAATAACCCATTTTACATAAGAAAAAATAAAACTAAGAAAGAAATACATACTGTAGGCAAAATGCCACTTATACGTTTTTCATTATCATGTGACCTTCTCAGTTGAAAGCTGAGCTGAAATAGTAAACATGTTAATAAGCTGCTTGGAAAAATGTGGATATGAGTATTTTCACAATATTTTGAGATCCTTATCTTTCATAATCGTAGGAGTACTTTTGCACTTCTGTACCATTTTTTTGTCTTTTTTCCTAGAAATTTTTGAAGCTGAAAGAGCTTCAAACAAATCTTGTGTAGTTACAGCATGTAAGTATGGGTCTGTATTTCTTTGAAGTTCAGATAGGAGATGCCTCATGTTCTTTCTGAACCTTCTTTTTTTTGTTTTTCTTTGACAGTGTTACACAGCAAAAGTCCAGGGGACATGGGAGGAGACAGTGGATCTGATTCTGTTGTCAGAGATAGATCTTTGTACCAGGGAAAAACATGAGAATTCCTGAGAAATAGGAAAGGAGGAAGATGCCTAGATTTTATATGGGTAGCTGAACCTTCAAGTTGTTTGGCAGACCGCAATATCTCTTGGAATATTAGCTGAGTTCCCTTGTTCAATTTAATGTGTGCATTAAACACAGAACCTTAGAATCAGAGAACAGCTCGGGTTGGAGTGGACCTCGAAAGATCATCTGGCCCAAACTTTTGTAAGAAAGAAATCTTAGTTTAGATTATGTGTCACCCTGTCCAATGACATGTTGAAAACCTACAGTGATGGGGGCTCTACCGTGTCCCTACAGAGTTTTTTTCCCAGTGAATAGTTGTTCTCATTGAAAAAATTCTGTCTTATTTAAAGATAAAACCTGTCCTGGTGCAATTTTTACCAGTTTCCCCTTGTAGTCTCTGTGGTTCTTTGTGAAGATGGGAGCATCCATCGTCTTTGTAGCCACCTTTTAAGTACTGGAATACTGTGATAAGGTCCTCCTTGAACACTTTCTTCTCTATAAGAAAAGACCTAACTCCTTCAGCCTTTACCCACAGAGGAGGGTCTCTAGCCCCTTGATTATCTTGGTGGAAACATATCAAGCTATTCAGCCAACTAAACTATTCACACCTATATAATTTCTGATCTCCATGGGATTCTTATTTGATCACCCAAATAAAAGAGGTGAATATCACCTCAGGATCAATTCAAAGGCTGCAATTTTCATATCCTAAACTGGCATTTGAAAGGGCTGCTTTCTTGCTATATGCATGTACAAGAGAGACTCAGTCCAAACTACCTTGATCCCCTAGATCCTCTCTTGCTCCTTTCCATGTTCTTCTATTGAATGCCTGTTAATGTTTTAATACCTAATTGTTATGCCAAAGACCCATCATAAAACTAATCTATGATGCAGATGTCTCAGAAATTGCTGCCTGAGAAGAGCAGAAAAAACAGGAGGTTCATTAACAAGCAGAATAATTAAAGAAAAAAATAAAAACTGTAAATAATGCTGCTGTCAAATCAGTCATTGCAGCTAGAGACCTTAGCAATAAAAAAGATATGACAAGAGATTTAAGAGAACATAATCCCTTTTTTGTAAAGGCAACAGAAGTTGTTGAACAGAAATTTGCTTGATAGATATTTCTAGACATATGTACATAAATACTTATATATATGTGCAAGAATACACACATATACATGTATATATATATATACACAGAGCAAGGAGCTATGACATTTTATTCAAGAGAATTTGAAAAAAATTACACTTCAAGAAGTAAATCAATTTAATGTATGCATTTTTTTAATAAGAAAGCGAAAAATGACTGAAACATTAGAACAAATAAAGGTCTTAATCTGAGCAATTTTGGAGAGCTTGTGGAATTCATGGCCCAATTTACCTCAGCACAGCTATCCTAAGTGTCAAAATACTGATTGTCTAGTCTAAATGAGTTGCCTTGGATATTATTCTAGTAAATGGAGACAGGTACTCTAAGACAGATGTCCCAACTCACATTTTTGAAATTTAAATGAAGGCCATCCCCTCTTCAAAAATTTTTTGCAGAACATTGGGATTTTAAAAGCTTTGCTTCAAGTCCAAGCTATTACCTATGTCACATAATAGCAAATACTAAACCTGTTAATTCATAAAGCCCAATTCAGAACTCAATTAAAATATTTAATACTACAAAATAGTAGTGTTTAAAGCTATAAAAAATTACAGGGTATTGCACTAAATTCCATTTAAATTGCTATGAATTGAAAGTCTGACCAACAACAAATTTAGATTCAGAAAAAATAAACTATGATAACAATCAAGGTGGAATAACTTGTGAGTTCTGAAGAACAAAATGAAATTAAAAGATGAGCAGATACTCTGGAGCACTTAAATCACTTTGGAAATGATTAAAACAGTTACAGTTTTTTGAGTACAATACCATTATTTATGCATAATGGTGTAGTGTTGTTGCAAAAAGTATGAGTCTTTCATTAAGTTATTCCTACCTATGCAGTGTTTATGGTTCTGAACAGATGCAGAAATTAAAGGACAAATATGGCTTCCAGCCAAGAAAGGATAAAGAAAGATGGCATGGAAAATTATCCTCTAAATACTTTAACAGAGAAGGCAATGAAAATTCCAAAGGACAAGACAGAATCAGGAAATGACTAAAAATGAGTTATTTGAAATATCTGGAATAGAAAAACTTAGTTGAGTTACTTCTAATTGCAGACTAAGAAAGCTTGAATGGTGTCAACAGTTCTGCCATCATGATTATGAGACTGTGGGACCTAGCTGAATATACAGTAATTTGCCTAGTTTTCTGGTTTTTGCATGTGTATTTTAGTTTCCTTCCTGCTAGAGTACCAAGGCAAGGATGGACTGAAGACTGAAAACTAAGCTTTCCCTTGACTAATAAAAAGGAAATATGTGTTGTATGGGGGACCTGAAAGGTACTCATGTCCTAAAATTTACTTTGATTTTCCAGAAGTTAATTGTTCTCTATGGACAATAAAACTTGTCACTGATACTTCTCATCTGTTCTTTTCTTAAGGTTTTCTTTCACAAACAAATAATTTATGAAAACTTGAATAGACTTTCTAACTTTCAACCAAAAATTCAAATAAATTCCCAACTAAAATTAATCTATTTCAATACTCCATAGATACCTAAGCCTAGTTCTTAAGGACCTTTCCCTGATGTGAGATACCTAACTGCTTTCTAAAAACAAACTGTGGATACCACAACTACTGAAGCATTCAGTGAATTAGTTGTAATGTAGTTGTATATAATCTCAACAAAATGCAGAAATTGATAGAGCTCTATTCAAGTTATGTTACAGGGAATTTCTGCTTAACTCCATATGAGAAAAAAATGTATTTTTCTAATAAAATGTGTAAGAGTACCCCATAAGAAAATACTAACATGTATTGAATGAATAGTTTTATATTAACACTAACCATATTAAAAAAAAAAAAAAAAAGAAAAAAAGAGAGAGAGAGAGAGAGAGAGAGAGAAATGAGGCCATAAAACACATCCTGGTGAGTACAGTAACAAAAATGTCCTGCAAATAAATTGGGGCACAGCAGGAAGGACTCTGTGCGTAAGCAGCAGGCTCCTAAAATTGATCATCTGTCTTGCTGAAAGTTAATGGAGCTCTCTCAATATAGAAACAATATAGTCAATCATGCTTCGTAGTATAATTAACTACTGACTAAAGTTGGAATGAGTTGAAAATATTTCATGGCTATGGCAGAAAGACCAGCAGAGTTGATGATCTTCCCGGTTCTGTAATACCAGTGGGAGATTTTGAATGACTATTGTGAGATACTGTGTACCTATGCCGGGTACTGTGTTATTTTTACACTGCTGTGGAATATGAAAATGTAACCCTGCCTCTTCATATACTGATACTACTGGAGTTTCAAATTATATATTATAACATGGATGTTTCCAAGATCCACATCTGAATTTTAGTTGTGTTTCTTAGCCATGGTAAGGAAATATAATCTGTCAGGAGTGCCACTGAAATTAATGATAGTCTACCTCCTGACAATTTAGAAACACAGGTGTCAGCATATCTGCAGAAAGATCAAACAACAGGTAATAATAATGAGCTGTATTTGAATCAGAGGATATTCTGAATTGGAAGGGCTCCACAAGACTCATTGAGTCTAACTCTTAAATCAATGGCCCGTACAGGGATCAAACCCACAACCTTGGCATTATTAGTACTGTGGTCTAACAAAGTGAGCTAATCTCACAGCCATGAATAAAGCTAGAGGCAAATTTTAAAATAATCTAAGAAAGAGAATGTTAAGCTATCATGATGACGAGAAATGGGACTTCATCCTGGAGGCATCAAGCGCCACTGAAAAAGCATCAAGACCAATAGGAGTGCAAGTCATTATTTTCCATAGGTGTAGACACATGCAGAAAAAATGTCTCAGTGCTGTTAAGTGGATGAAAGCCAGGATGAAAGCGATTACATAAAATATACCTGTTTTTTTCTAAGCTGCAGTTGATCATTAACTACGTCTGAGTCGCCTTTTTTAATAACCACACTTTTGGAAATTGTATAGCAAGTTTTCAGGATCATCTCTTATTTCCTTTGGGTTAGGTGAACCATATTTCCTAAGGATCATAAGTAAAGATTTTTTTTTTTAAACTTTATTTTTAGTAGCATGGGACAGTGTTGAAAAGAATCAGAATCTTGAAGTAATGATAATTTATTATCACTATTTTCATTATATTGAAATAGCATGGGAAAAGGACAGCCAATCAACCAGAAAGCAGAAGTCTGGATTAGTTTTCTCAATTTCAGTGATTAACACTACAGATGATAATACAAATATCAGTTAAAAATATCAAGCTTTAGAAAGGGTTAGAAAGGCCAGCTCAGAGGTGATGCTGGTAATACATCAGCAGAATGTTAAGCTTTAATCAGGAACCAGTATTGTGAGGACTGTGAGTGTTTTGGATTTCAAGCCAATAAGGTCAGACTTACATTCTTCTGGTAAGAAGATAAGAAAGACAGAAAATTCTACAGTAACATGATGTATGCACCTTCCTTGTAGTGGCATATAAACATAAGTTATGTGTGAAGTATCAGCATTGCTCAGGATATTGATTGATTAGCCATGAAAATGTAAGAGTGAAATTTACTGAAGTAGTTAAATGTCTTTTCTGAGATATTATTTCTCACTATAGAAAAAGTGAGTGATCTGATCTTGTTACTGCATATGCCCATGACTGAAGCAGGAAAATATATTTATTTTGTATTATCAGCTAATTACAGATATGTATCATAGCTTTACAATAATAAGAAAACAATGATGGGAGGAAAACCTTATCAGTGAGCAGACTGCACTGTAGAAGACTTGAAGAGCTCAAAAGTAAATATAAGTTAAAGCTGAATAAGATATGATACAGAAGTCTGGTTTTGGCATATAAAGATTATATAGGATGCAGCCATCTTCTTTTTCAGAACCAAATACCTGAGACTGAATGTCTAAGTAAGCAGGTATCTGAAGCCATAACAATATCTGCACAGCTGAACACAGCACTACAGGTTATGTTATCTATAGGTTTTATTCATAGAATAATATTATTTCAGCTAGTTTTATTATTGTGCCCTACAAAGTTCCTAATCGAAAGGCAAATTTAAGTCCCTAGAAAATAAAATTTTTTGTGTGTGTGTATATATATATATATATATATGTATATATTAGCTATAGAAACAGTTTCATAAAAGAAACTGTCATAAAAGAAACCTTTTCATGGTACAGACCCAGAAAATGTCACACTTCATATACTACCACTTCATAAAGCATTATATTTTGTATGACTTCAGAAAAAGAGAACATTACTCAAGAAAAACCTAAAAATGTCTAATCCAGTTTTGGGAATCTTAGAGAAATCTTCTAGATTTCATCATTGAGGCATATTTTATTATTGGACTAAGGTTTATTTTAGAGACTAGTTTATTTTAAAGACCAGTTTATAGTCTCTGGAAATTTTATTAATGACAAGGAAAAATTTCTTGATAGTGTATGAAAATTAATTATTTTTGAGACAGTATAAGTTTTATCACATAGCTTTTGTCAGTTTCCTTGTTTATTCATTTCTCCTGGTGACCTTGAAACACATATCCTTCCAATGACTTCTTGGATTTCTAGTTCCTCTAATAAAACTGTAAATCAAAGCCCTGAAAAGTTAGCTGAGGACATAAGGAAGGCATAGCTCTCTGAGAAGACACGTGGGAGAGAATTCCTAACTTTTAAAGTCCCTTTTCTTGACTTCAAAAGAAAAGGAGAAAAAAACCCCAACAACTTTATGTATCATTGGCATTAGTAAATGATGTTTGACTTTAAGACTATCATGAAAGAAATTTAAGTTTTCAATAAAAAAGTAGGTCTGAAAATTATAGAAACATTTTCTATAGTTTTTCACTGACTTTCTTCATTTTTAAAGTAAAAAATTGTAGGTCATGAACCTAAAGGTCAAAACCCACAAACTGAAAGGGTGCTGCTTTTTTTCCCCTCATAATAACTTGTGTTTCCTCTTCAAATGGCCTTGTGTAGTACTTGCTGAAATCACAGAGGATTTTTTCATTGAATTCACTGAAGAATGTTTGGGCCTTGAATTAGAATAAGAACTAAATATGACAGTATATTACAGGAAGGATCATTGTATGAAAAAAAGAAAAGAAAAGCTTTTTCTGTCAAGGTAGAGCACAGAAAACTGTAAAATTTCTTTTAGAAAAAAACAGTTCGTAATTTGTCTTTCTATTTAATTTTCTTCTGTTTGCACAAGCATATTTCATACATTCTCTGTCTGCATAGGTGTACTACAAAACTAATTATGCCCTCACGTTAAATACCCTAAAAAAATGTGATGACCTTAAACATATAAATACCAATACATATCTTATTATGAATATTGTTTATGTCATATTTTGTCCCAAAGTGTGAAACTTCAGTCATACAGATTTCTAGGTAATTTTGAATGTCATTCTGTCTATAATTATAAAGTCAGTTTCACTACTCTTGAGGCAGTGATTCCTTTAAATTTAACACTAGCTCTTTTTGTGTGTGTGTATGTTTTAAGGTACTAAATTTGCATTAGAATTAATAAAATTATTTAGAAAATTATTCAGAAGCATATAAGAGACAGTACAATGTTTTTAAAACCCTCTATACAAAAGCCAACTAAAGTATGCAAAGCTTGAAAATATGAGTGACAGTGAAGTAACGAATGTGGAACAGGTAACAGGAGGCCTCTATCACAGGGAAAGTAGTGTTATGGTTTAACCCCAGCCAGAAATTAGGCACCACCCAGATATGCCTTTATTCTTCTCTGGTGGGATGGAGGAGAGAATCAGAAGGATAAAAGTTAGAATACTTTTGGTGGGTTGAGATAAAAACAATGTAATAAATAAAACAAAAGCCACCCACACAAGCAAAGCAAGACAAGGAATTCATTTACCACTTCCCACAGGCAGACAGGTGTTTAGAGACCTCCAGGAAAGCCAGGCTCCATCAAAAGTAGAAATAACTTGGGAAGACAAACACCCTTGCTTCTTCCTTCACCCAACTTTTTGCATTGAACGTGATGCCATATGATATGAGATATCCCTTGGGTCAGCTAGGGACAGCTATTCCTGCCATGTCCTCTCCCAAATAACTGTGGCCCTCCCCAGTCTCTTCACTGGTGGTCCAGGATGAAAGGCAGAAAAGGGCTTGAGTTTGTGTAAGCACTTGTCAGCAATAGATAAAGCATTCCTGAATTATCAACACTGATTACAACAAAAATTCAAAACATAGCCCCATACAAGCTACTCTGAAGGAAATTAACTCTATGCCAGTCAAAACTACAAGACAGGGTTTTCCTAGGGAACTACTTCTTTCATCTTACAGTAAGATGCCATTGGAGCATAAATGAGCTGCAGAAGCAGCTATGGGTTCTTGAATCTACTGAAGTGCAAAACGAGCTCTACATGGTAACAGTGGATTTGCATGATTCATTTGAGGTGTTCAGGCAGTATCTTTTAATAATTAATATCACAAACAAATTAGATCTGCTATAAACAACTGTGCAACATAACAGATCTAGACACAATAGGTTCTATGAAATCAAATGAATTCATTAATTACTCTTCATTTGTAAGTGAAAGAATACGGCAAAGTGCATGGTTACCGTATAAAAATTCTGTCAAATGTCATTTTAAGTGCAACTGTCTTTTTAATCATAAGCACCTATTTATGGAATTATCATAAGCTTCCTCCAAAATTTAGGACTGGCTGTACAATCTAGTCACACATCTTTGCAGGAAGAATGAATATGATCTTTGGCCTTCATATTTATTCCACAAAGTACACCTATGACACCATAATGGATATGTCCCTCACCATGCTCTTACTTCAAATGCAAAAATAATTAATTTGGAAAAAAAAAGTCAATTAACACAAATGAAATTCAGACAAAACAGACTGTAGCCTATAGGTGGCAAATCACTGCAACTGTGAAGGAAATGAGAAAAGAAAAGTGATATACAGCTGTTCAAGACAGGTCATTTTGTAAACAGATAAGGCCAGAACTCAGCATCTTCTCTCTATTGCAGCAGATGTTCTACTGTTAGAAAAAGGCATTTAAGTGTACCAAACTGAATGCAGACACAGTTGTCTAGAGTTTGGGTTAGTTTTCAGACATAAGCCTCTCATGGCAGCTGAGACACCATACAGTATACAAGATTTCTGTATGACTAACTGTAATGACACAGGACTAGAGGAAATCTGAGGTTTTGCAAATTGGCAGCTATGGGACACCCTGTAGAATCTACAGCTCATTAGATGCCCAAGCTTAGGTGACTGAATCACACTGTGGTATCCAATCATGTCTGTGACAAGAAATGCTGTTTTGTCTAGTAGAGAATAATACCAGAGAAGGTCTCTCCATATGGAGTGGAATAGGTTTCTTGACAGGAAAAGAAGAAACTGAGCACAGTGTGTGATTATTCCATCTATGAAACAACTCTCTCCACCTTATCTTATGCTACAAATTTGGAAAGCAAGAGATTTTTTTTCCCCAGGGTGTTACCAGGGCCTCTGTGGTGCTGTATATTGTGCTGAGGAACAGAGAGAGATCAGGTACATAGCAACTTCACACAGAGAGACACCAGAGCACTGGCATATTCTTTGTTGTAGGCAAACTATACTGTGTACTTCATCACTCATAATTTAGTTGACAGTTCTTTCATGGTACATAATGATTCTATTGCAACAATATTCTTGTTTCTCTGCCATCAAGAAATTATTTAAACCATCCTCGACAACTAGTCATTCCACTTGAACATAAATTGAGCATTTTAACATGGAAGAAAAGAGTGTGATTATTTTTCCATTCACGTACAAATATATGTATATATACATAAGAATTTTCTTAATTCAAAAGATTTTTTTTTCTTTTCCAATTCTAACATGTAAAATGTAAAGCATTTTAAAATATTTGCCATTGAAGTAAGAGTCTGATGTAGAATGTTTGGCAGCAAAATATTATTAACATCCACAGAAAAATCAAACAGCCATTTTTGGCTATTTAAGGTCATCAATATAACATATTCCTTTGCTTCATTCTACCCTACTTCAAAATTATTTTGTTACTTTTTTCATATTATTCTGTCTGTGTTTGAAATGTCCTCATTCCTATTCTGTACATTTACCTCATTCTCCTTTTGTCACCCATATACAGCTCTTCAATAGAAAACCAGGGTAATACCATGCCCACACCATGTTGCTGCCAGCTGGATCTGTAGGTTCAAAGACCAGCTTCAAAGGACTAGGGAGGGTTTTTTCATGTTGAAGTGCTTCCAGGTTCTTTCATTGGAACAGAAACACAGTAGGGTACCTCTACTTGCAAAACAGCCAGACACTGAATATACAGAATTGTGTCTGCAGACACAGTGGGCCTTATGCAATTTTTGAATGTATGTAACTGTTGACTTCAGCAGAAATTTTCCTGAATTTGCTAAGTGTATGTGAAAGCATAGTCCATTCCAGTGAGCTTAGGAAGCACTTAGAAAAGAAATGCAGATGTCTAATATTCTTGAACCTGATTATTTCTTCCTTTTTCTTAATTTTCTCTCTTTTCCCCCTGTGTTTTCTTCTCTCCCCTCTCCATGATCACTGTGGTTAAGCAAAATTTTATTTAGGTTTCTTTGTAATTGCAGCTCACCAAAAGCTTCTCTGTCCGATCAGAAGCTTTGTCTGGATTCAGCCTTCACTCTCACACTACTGTGGCAATAAGAATTATTAATGGCATTTCTTCAGCAAGCCTTGATCTAAGACTGCCATCTTGACTAATCAATCATGAAAGAATTATTTTAAGGGAAAATAAGTTCATATAAGTTTGTAGTGAAACTAAGTTTTGAAGGGAAATACAGAGAACTGGTGAGTTGATTTTTCATATATCATATTTATTCCTATGTATTTTTATTCCTTCTGTAATGAAGTCTGATTTAAATCATTTAAACTGTATAACAACTCCACAAATCTGGACACCACTTCAGAACTGCTCTACTCTACATTAATTGATTACAGCCCCAAAAGCCACATTGTTAGCAAAGTATGGCTAATTATGGCTCCAATCACCTTTTCAGATACAAATAGGGTTGGATGAGTCACCCTAATGTATGTAACTGTGGAGCTTTACCAGCCATGTGTTTTGAATAGAATACAAAAAAGCACTTCAGGACTGTGTCTTGAAGTGCTATTACAGATTTACTGCTCCTCATCATTCACTCACACAAGGAAAAAATGCCTTCAAGTTATATATCACTCCTTCTCCTTGTGTGCATAACTCGGCATTCAGACTATATTTGCAGATTCACATATATATATGTCCGTGTTAAAAATTGGTGACAGCTTTGGTGGAAGCAAACATATTGTGACATCAGCTACAACAGTCATAATTCACAGCTCAGTTGCCTTCCAGAAGCTGTAGAAGGATGATTTTCTTATTGTGCTTCAACTAAACCAATCTATTTCAGTGATTCTACTGTGATGCACACATTCATACACACAATTGGGTTTCCATGGCAAGATTTGTGCTGGCAGTGGGGCTTCAGGGGTGACTTCTGTGAGAAGACACCAGATACTTCCCCCACATCAGGCAAAGTTCCAGCTGCCTCCAGGACAGACCTGCTGGTGGTGAGAGCTGAGACAATCAATGACCTTGGTAGCCCACATGTGAATACATATTTAAGAAAATGTAAAAAATGTTGTGCAACAGCAACTGGAGAGAAGACCAAGAATATTTGAGAGAAACATCCCTACAGACAGGAAGGTCAGGGGAAAAGGACAGGGAGAAGGTTCTCCAACGCTGGACAGAGATTCCCCTGCAGCCCGTGTTGAACACCAGGGAAAAACAGGCTGTCCCCTGCAGCCCATGGAGTTTCATGATGGAGCAAATATCTACCCTGAAGTTCATGGATGATTACACTCTAGAGCAAATGCCTGAAGAAGTCTGTGACCCCATGGAGAATGTGTGCTGAAACAGGCTCCTGGCAGGACCTGTTGCTCTGTGGACAGGGAGTCATTCTGCTACACATTTTCTGAAAGGACTTGTGATCCTCCTTGTGGGCCCATTCTGGATCAGAGAATTCCTGAAGGACTAGTTTAGTCAAAATTTGACTACTTTCTGGACTCAGTAAACAATAAAATTAGTGGAATCTTGGTATTCAAGTTCAATTTTGGGAAAGACAAAGCCTAAAGAGTTACTAAGTATCATGTTGTTACCTTCCTATGTCTTCTTTCAGGCTCTGTAGCTTCTGATGGAATCAGCTCAGTTTCAGTGTAATGCCAATTTAAATTACAAGCTGAAACCCTAACAAGTGAGAAGGAATTTTTGTTACCGCTGTTCTAAAGGATTTCCTTTTGAACTGGTCTGGAAGAAACAAAGTACTCTCATCTTGCTTCCCTATGTTTTCACCAGGCTTTATATGCCTAAGAATATTGGTTGAATAGCACAGTTTCATTTCTCAGCAAATCTCAAATTCAAACACTTGATTGATTTTCAAAACATATGTCTTTGTCTCAAGGGAAAAAGGATTTTATTGGTGCTCCTCAAATATGTAAATAGCAAACTAATCAACAAAACTGGTTTTCTACAAATTGTCTATAGGATTTATTATAGAAATACTTCAGATTTTTTTCTCAATTATTTGAAATTTACTTCAATTTCTTTTATTTTTCTTACATTTTAGTCTTATTCTTTCATTTTTTTGTTCCTGTTTCAGAGTTTAATAGAAATAGAAATGTCTTGGATTTCTTTTTATTTTTTTTTTTTGTAATTACAGACAAATATTCTTAAGCTTATTCTACATATTTTGTAAAACTTTAAAGCAGCAAAAATACAGTTCCATTGTTGCTTTCATTTGCTTCTTGTCCTAAATTGAAGAGTTTTGAAAAGTCAGTAGTAAAGGGGGGGAAAAAAAAAAAAGAGGAAAAGGTACAATCAAAAGATAATCAGTTTTAGTTTGTAATGAAATCCTGTGAAATTTAAAATATTTTGCCTGAAGCATTTCCAACAGGGAAAAAACCCTAAAATATATAAACTTGTTAACAGTATGTTTGAATACAAGATATCATTAACTATGTTACAGAAAGAGAAGCTTATTGAATTTATTAATATCTAACAGATTTGGGAAGGCAAAGCATGAGAAAATGAAAACGCCTTTATTATCATTCAAATTAATAATTGCTTTTGATGTCTCATCCCATTTTGTTTCAATATTGGCTGTTCTCACAGTTTTATCACCTTGTAAATCTCCTTCCCAATAGGCTCAGGGGAGCAGTAAAGCGCACAGTGTCCATATTTGCTCAAGGCAAATCCATCTAATTCAGCATTTAATCTCTGAAGGTGACAATACACAGATGTTTGCAGACATCTTCACATACTTTGATGCTGAGAGACTATTCTTAACAGGAAGGCTAAGGGAGATCTTACTGATGTCTTCACAGCATGGTACCAAGGGCACCTTTTCTGTAAGGCACACAGTAACAGGACAAAAAATGGTGAATA
The DNA here is from genome assembly GCA_013397555.1 of Urocynchramus pylzowi. Classification (NCBI taxonomy): domain Eukaryota; kingdom Metazoa; phylum Chordata; class Aves; order Passeriformes; family Fringillidae; genus Urocynchramus; species Urocynchramus pylzowi. The sequence continues at coordinate 522,367 of VZRH01003701.1, forward strand.
CAATTTGGAACATGGAGACTTCCAATCAGATAGAAAGTAAAGGTTTCTTTGTGTCTTTGTTGCTTTATTGACATTTTTTGTTTGGTTTTATTTGGTTGGGTTTTTAATCACAAGGATGGTTGAGCAGCAGGTGTGAGCTTGCCTACAAAGACTGTGACAAAGCCTTGGGTTATCTGGTCAAATAGGAACTGCTTCAAATGGGTGAACTGGACTAAAGAATCTCTAGGGGTCCCTTTCAAGGAAAATTATTCTATGATCTATGAATCTATGGTTATTCCAGAAGCTGTACGGGTCTACCACTTAATGATGAAGAACTGCTTAATTTCATTACAGCTTTTCACATTACCAGTCCATCTCAAGCCCCTAGATTTTTTGTCGTGGTAAACAACCCATTTTAAGATCTTTAATTTCTAGTATCTTTCTAAGTTATCTTTTTTCTGAACTTTAAAGCATCTTGAATTGCTCAATTGTTCATCACATGTAAGGAAGTTCTCTTTGATCATTTTCTGCCATTGACTGTTTTTTCCTTCTTGGTTTTGAGTGGAAGGGTATGAGAGGCAGACACAATTTTTAAGGGATAGGTACTACTCTGAGTCTACTCTGCAATAAATATGTCTCTTTATTGTCTATTCCTTCAGGGAGATTTCACTAACTTCACTGACTTTTTCTTTTTCCTTTTCTTTTTTTCTTTGCACTACTTCAAATGAAAATAATTTTGAATAACATTATTTTATGTGCAATTTCTTATTTTATTTTCATGCATCCCTAATTTTAAATTTACTTAAAGCTGGTTTAAGTTATTTATAACACTTTTTCATCTATCAATTTTTTTTCTGCACTTTTTGTTTCCTTTCTTTCTACTTTAGAATGCATTGTGTAAACTTGTGTACCCAGAAAAATATGAGTACTGCTCTTGGAATTCATCTCTGAAGGAAAAAAAAATATTTTCATTCTTCTTTTACTTGCATGTTAACACCCACACAACATTGTGGCAGCAAATGTTAGGTACATCTTACGTTCAATCTGTCTCTTGCTTTAACGTATTTTTAAGTGTTTATTTTCAGTAGACTTCTATTATCCTGCCTTGACAGACAGTTTCTTCTTGAACTTTTGTCTGTTAGTTGCATCCATGGAAATATCACCTTCATCCTTTGGAAATGTGTGTTACCTACTCGCCTTTATATATCAGGAGAGTTTTGTTTCCCTTCCTGAATGTTTTATGATCTTTGGATTCAAGTCAAGCTCTTTTCTAGGTCTTGTTAGGAGGCTGTTTATATGACTATATTCTATAAATTAAAAAACAAATCATAGAAAAATATAAATCTGACAGAAAATGCTACTTTCTATACTTTTTCAATGTGAACCTGGCCTGAAGCAATGTTCCTGCGTTTACTGAAACCCTTTTATGAACTACAAATATATTAATGTTAATATGTAAAATATTTCCCTCATTCTTTTTTATTTAGAAGTTATTAGTGATGTAGAACTGTGTCCAACACTTTTTCTGTTGCAACCAACAAAGAGAAGGTTTGTTTTGCTTTCTGATTAGACCAAGAACCAGCATTATGTGCAACTGTGTGCCTGATGACAAAGGTACAGAACCAGTAAGATCTTTGTATTGCACTAAACTATTAAGGAGGAGTGTGCAGCAATGGAAACGTCTCAGTCAGAGAGATTAGCCACTTGGCAAAGAGAAGTAGATCAATGAATCTATCCTGTCTCTGATTATGTTAGTTGCTGTCTCTTTTTTTATAAATTTTCCAAAAACATTACTATGAAGAAAAAGCAAATTCATAAATACTTTTTCAGAACTTCCTAAATTAACAACATTCCCAAGAATCAGTTGTTTCATTCATTCCAAAACGAAATAAAAAATTGTCAACCAAAAAAATTGTTGAAGTTGTTGATAGTTATGAAGATGACAGAATCATCTGTTATGAAGAAAGAGCGTCAGAGATTAGATGACAGATGATGAAGATATTTAGAGGTGAAAATTTAGTTTCCTTTCATTGTAAACCAGAAGAATATTGGTGCAAAGCCTGTTGCTCCAAAATGTTTCTGTGTAAATAGATAGAAAAAGTCTAATAGAGATTATTAATCAGATCTGATTTAAACGTGGACACATTATAGACATCCAATCAGTGTGGGGAAACTAACATTTCACAATGAGATAAATCTAAATATTTCAGATTTTGACTCAGGTGTTTATATGAAAAAAGTATTACTTTGCATCTGGTCAGATGAATCCTATTTAAATGTTCATTATAAATTCATTTGACTGAATTTAGAATTGAATGGAATAAGATCGCAGAATGCTTTGGATTGAAAAGGACCTTAAAGATCACCTAGTTCCAACCTTCTTCCTATGGACAGGGATGTCACTCACTAGATTGGGTTGCTCAGGGCCCCATTAAACTTGGCCTTGAACCCTTCCTGAGATGAGGCATCCACAACATCTCTGGGCAAGCTGTTGCAGTGCCTCACAGCCTTCACAGTAAAGAATTTCCTCCTAACATCTTTTTTTTCAGTTTAAAACCACTTCCCATTTTCTTGTCACTATCTTTCCATATAAAATATCCGTCTCCTTCTTCTTCTTCATAATCTCCCTTTATGACAGGCTTCAATGAGGTCTCCTCAAAACCTTTTAATGTCCAGGATGGACAACCACAACTTCTTCAGCCTGTCTTCATAGGAGAGGTGCTCCACCCTCTGATCATCTTCATGGCCTCCTCCAAACCCACTCCATGTCCTTCTGGTGCTGTGGGCTCCAGAGCTGGACTCACTACTTCAGGCAGGGTCTCATGAGGGCACAGTAGAGAGGAAAAATCATGCCCCTTGACCTCCTGGTCACACTTCTTTTGATGTAATATCCTTTGATATTGTAAGATTGAATATTATCTCTGATAGTAGTAAACTATGTAATTACTAAATGAGTTATTTTTTCTATTACAAACTTCATAATTTGATCACATTTAAAGCACCTCTTGTCTTCAGAGAACATCTGAATGATACTCTTAGTCATACAATTTAACTTTTAGTCCTGCAAGGAATAAGGAACTGTGATCCTTATGGGTCCTTTCAAACTTGACATATTTGATGATTTATCTCTGATGTGTGCATCAAATTTCACCTACTGTCATAGAGAATGATAAAATAGTAGTTTGTGGGCAGGATAATAGGGTCTGACTAAAATTTTTCTTAAAAAAAATGACTACGTTGTCAATACTTTTTCAGGCGAGGGAGTTTTCCAAATATTTCCATACAAAAAATTATTTCCCAATTGTCTTCACTGTCAATGATTAAGGTTTTACATCAAGGATACTTATTTGTAGACCAAGCTATAAATTCCAGCTCATATTCTACAGATAATACCTGTAAGTGTGAGATGGTACCCAGAAAACATTTTTTTTAACTTACTCATTTTCCAGTTCAGAGTTTCTGAAAAGGTCTGCAGTTCAGCTAATAGTTTCATGTTTGGTTTGGTTTGGTTTCTTTGGTTTGTTTGTTTGTTCCTTTGGGATTTTTTTTTTTTTGGTTGATGTTTGTTTCTATGTACTATATGAAATAAGTTATAAAACCTGACTTACAGTATATTTTCAGGTGGAAACACCACTAAATCACTGTTGGGGGATGTTACACAGAAGACAGATATGTTTTTGGTTTTATTGACCGTTAAAGATGGTCCCTAGAGGATTCTTTTCACTGGATTGAATCTAGGATATGCTTTGGAATGAAAAGGCTGGCATCCTCCTCATAGAAATGTTAGTAGGTATTACAATTAATGTACTGTTCCTGAAGGTAGAACTGAGATCCTGGACAGATTTAGAGATTTTAAATTATGAGAGTATCGAGATATACAAAGATAAAACATTTATTTAAATTTATAATAAAAATAACAGTCCAGGTTTTATTCTTTACCACCTGAAGATAATTTTAAAAACACAAAAAAAACCCCCATACTAAAATCTTCACATATGCTTAAACATATATTAATAAAAATTAAAATAATAATATTTTTTATTTTCTCCAGTCTTGTGCATCCATAATCACTTGCTATTACTCTACCTTTTTTTAAAAAAAATACACTACATGTTTACACACTCATATTGTTTCTTCAATTGATGACTATATTTTCAAGTTAAACATTTTTTATTTACCATCATTTCTGTATTTGCAATGGACTCCTGTTTCAAAATGGTTTATAATGTTATTTAAGTTCTGTAGGGTTTTTTTTTTAATGTTCTGTTGAGTCTGAATAGAAATTTTGCCTTTGCACAGGCTTAGTTTTATAACTTGTCCCAGTTTAGCAAAAACCCTTATTTTAAAATACAGAATAGAAAACTGAGACATTATTCTACCTAAGATTACTTTTCACACATAAATTAATTTATTTTCAGATAAGTTAATGAAAAGATATATAATTTAATCCTGAGGTACTAATTAATGACATAAAACTTTTCTAGAATCATACCCTAAGTACTTATTTCCCAAAAAAAGAAAAAAATATGATAGTCATTGATTTTTTTACCTTTTAATAATTTATTATAGTATCTTCACCATTTGATAAATGAAAACAAATATTTTGGGTATTTTGTATTGAAGTAGACATTATTAAATTGCTACATAGGTTGATTGGTTGGTTAGTTAGTTGGTTGGTTAGTTTTTCTGGTTTCTGGAGTATCATCAACACTTGCAGTAAGTATAATCTAAATTTAATTTAATGGGAACATTAGCTCTAAGATATCCTTTGATTGCTTAGAAAAATGTTTTAGTTTTATATCTTTATGTTCTGTATTTGCTTCTCCTATTGGTAACTACACATTATCAGCTTCTTTAGTTGAAGAAAAATATCTGCAATAGTTTTTCCTCTAAGATTTTAAAATCAGTCTGCATTCTTTAGTCCTTGTACATCATGACCCATAAATAGTGTTCCCACAGACAGAACTACAATTGCCTTTCTTCAAATTATCCCCTAAGGCTACAATCCTCAAAACTGACTTTGCTGTGGACTGAAGTAATCTTGCAGGAAGCACAGAGAAATACAGCAGGGTGACTCCAAATAAGAATCACAGAATCTTAGAATGCTTTTCCCTTTATGATTTTTGTTTGCAAATGAACTGATTTCTTTATTTTTAAATATTCAGTGAGTAATATTCCTGAGTGATTATCCATACAAGGAATTTTGAAAAAAGCTTGCTTTACAAATCATAGTTGAAGTTATGTGCATGTTACCATTCCTCATGACTAAATGACTCAAAATATTCAAAGGAGAAGAAAACTGGATATTGAGTAGCAACAATTTTGGCATGATTGTCCTTAATCTCCAATATGAATAAGATGGGCAACCACTCAGGCAAATGTTAAGGAACATAATTATGGGTAAATTGATAAGGCAGCAGTCATATTATAAATGCAATTAAATGGTATTTCACATGATTCAGTTAACACCATGTAAAAAAATTTTAAAGTAGGGGTTTTGCTAAATTTGGACAAGTCACAAAACTAGGCTGTGCAAATGCAAAATTTCCATTCAAAAACCACAGAATATAAAAACTACAGAAAAGAGTATTTGAAATAGCCTAACACACACTATGATATAGCTAAACAAGAGGTAGAACTAGGCCACTAGTTCAGCACCTGGCTGTGTATCCAGCTTAAATTGGATATATGTAAAATAAAGCACCCAAGAGAAACAGCCTTATACCAAAACTTTCTCAGTGGGACATGATTTGCAGAATAACCACTCACACTACAACACATCTAAACAGATATGTAAAGTTACATATCCTCTGTAAATCTTTGTTAAAAAGTTCATCCACTGTTGAACTAAATACTTATGAGAACTATATTTTTTCTTATTTATTTTTTCATTTTTTTGTTTTTCTTTCCCGGCATAAACTTAATTCCAAACAGCATAGTGTTCCTGTATCTGCAAAATTAAGCTAATACACCACCTGGAAAACTATTGTGAAGGTTGCTTAGATAATCTTCATACTTTGAAATTCAATATGTTAATAAAATATTACCCCAGCCGGTGAAATGAATATTCTGTACCATATAACATCAAGCTCAGTAAAAAAAACCAAAATCCAAAACTCCACAAAAATGAGGAAAGAAGGTTGAATATTCAGAGTTATGGCATTTGTCCTCCCAAGTAACCATTTAACATGATGGATCCCTGGAGATCGCTGAACACTTGCCAACTGATGGGAAGCAGTGACTTTTTAAAATTTTTTAAATTTTAAAAATTTGTTTTTTCTTGTCTGTGCAGGTTTTAGTTTGCCTATTACATTGTCTTTACCTCAATCCATTAGTTTCCCCACTTTTATTTTTGCACTTCCCATTGGGAGTGAACATTTGCCTGCGTTGAGCTTAGCTGTATTTAATTTCCAACTATAAATATTATTGTTGTTATTTTATTTACATACATATTACTGGTACTACAGTGATCAGATGACATCCAAAGCAAAACTGAAATGAAACAAAATACAATTCCTTTTATGGGTGTAGCATAGATTTAATGGATAAGAAATGGCCATAATAGAATAATTTGATCTAGTTTTCACTAAGGATTTCAGTACAATTTTAGCCTAAATGCAGCAAAATCATATCGTAACATCAGCAGAAAAATCTCTAATTATAAGCTGATCAAATTAACCCTTTCTGTTTAGAGATAAAGCTTGGAAGTTTCGCTGGAGTGTTTGTTCTCAGAATATCCTGGAAGCAGATTTTGGAAGGGAAAGGCTACAGAAGTTTAAGTATAGAAAGTGATAGAGGAAGCTGTGGAGAACTGTGGAAGCTGTGATAGAGGAACTGTGGCTTGTGAGGTCAGTGAACAATGAAGTTCAGAAGGGCTGATGTCCTTTCAGATTTCTCTTCTCCCCCTTTCTTCCTTGTCTCATTTCCCTTCCTCCTTCTCCAGGAATTTGCTTTATGTTCAGTGGTCTGTACTGACTGCATTGAAAATAATTTGATCAAATTTATGTTAAATCAAAGCATAAGCCTCTAGACAATATTTTCATAAACCTATCACATTCTCCATTATTTGGGTGTTCAGATGGAATCCACTGATCTCAGTGAGAGCTGATGACAGGGTGTAATCAAAGCAGCATAATGTCATCTTCTCTCCAAACAAAAAATGCCATTCACTGTGAAATGAAGGACTGTGTATGCTCACTCCAATAACCACTATGCTTACTAAGTTTCATAGAACCATAACAATCTCTGTGTGGCAGCAGAACTTGGGTGAAGTGATGAAATTTTTATTACTGAAGGTGAGTTATACAGTCTCTTCTCCTTATTTCTTTGGAAAATTTAGCATTTGAGAAAATACTACTCCTGATTATATCTCACAGGCTGCCACACAATGAATTTCACAATGTAGAACTGGCTGCACTGCTGAGCCTATAATGTTTTGCATCTTATTTGCTTGAACTGCAAATCACACTGCGAGTGTGATTCAGAACTATTGAGGCATCTGAGTATACATCAGCACCCACATATTTATATTGTGTTCATTGCAACCTATTTCCACCCTGGTGCTCATACAATGCTCAAATCAGATTTTCTTTTGCAGTCAGGTAAACTTCAACACATTATTTTTTTTAAAAGAATCCTCAGGTTTGGGATTGAGGCATCGCTATAGGCAAACTGATGGAAGCTAAAACTATGAGATCACTTTAAAATGTTATATTCAACATATATTTTGAATGTGTTTATAATTTATTAAGATGATTCAAAACTTAATTTTTCTTCTTCATAATATGAAAGGGAAAATTTTGCAGTATTAAAATTGGTTTATGAGAGCAACATAAATTATACTGCAAGAGGTTTTTTTTGTAATAATTGGGGGTTATGTGCTGGACATTTTAGCAAAAGATGCCTTTTTTGCTTGTAAAATCAAACTGTAGATAATTTTTAGCTTTATATAAGGTGAGAAATTGATTGAACTATTATCTGCATTTCACAAAATAATTCTAAAGCTAAAAAATTAGAGAGAGTTAATGTATGGAACCAAAGAATGCATTCTTCAGCGGATACGTGAAAGATAATAACTTCAAGTACAGCAAAACAAACTGGTTTAAAGTGATTGCCAGTTTGCGATTGGTAAAATATTTTCAGAAACCTAGTTATTGCAACTCTTCAGCTCCCTCTAATAGTAGTTTACTGTTCTTATTATTATTGGTCTTTCATACATAACTCCAAATGCTGAGATTATATGACTTAATTTTTACATTCAAAGGAAAATTTAGCATCTGAAGTACATGATGAATTTTATACTAACACATCTACATGCATCTCACACAGTTTGTCTGGCAAATTAATCTCTCTGGTACTTCAAAAACATTTTGGAAAGCCTTCAGGTGAGAACTGGTTTTGAATGGGATAATTAACCTTGACAGTAATTTCTTCATATCAGAGCCAAATAGCAGTTGGAAAGATGTATTCACTTTTCACAGAGTGCCAGGTACTTATGGCCTGGAAAGAGGCTATAATGTGTTCAAAAAATGTGTATTTCAAGCAGGCATGGAAAAGGGTTCCAACAGAGACTCATCCATCAAATTCCTGGAGAAGGACATGATTTACAGAGGAGGTAATAGAGGCCCAGGCTGCATGTTTGTAGTAGGTTGTTTTCAGTCCTAAACCAGTGTAAGTGATTGTTTCCTGAACTAACACAATCAAACAATATAATTAGATTATCCTGAACACTTGTTTACATATTATTAGATATTTAATCTTAATTTCTTTCCTTCTGAAAGAAAATGATGGATAATAAATTTTTATCAGCTCTGTATCATAACTGTGTAGGTAATATCTGCTGGTAGTGCAATCTGAGAGACACATTTTTATGGTTTTAGCAAGTAAAAAACAAGCCTGAAGGAATCTTTCCATGTTATCCATTGCTCATTTTTTATTGAGCAAGTAGTATACATTGCCTATATTAGTATTTCCATAGTGTGCATATGCTTTAACTGCTTAAGTTTCCAATATTCAAATTTAAACTGGTTATGTACTTTGAGTTGAAAACAGTTGTCTCACATGAAGTGAACTGAGACTTTTAAAAATTACTGATAAAAATGCCAAAGAACACATTTCAAGTTTTCCACAGGGTGCTGATGCTTAGAATTTTTTTTTTTTCTGAGGCAACATGCAAATATGTAAAGCATAATTTGAAAGGAGCAGAGCTAGACCCATGGCTTATTGTCTTTGAAAATCTTACCCATCATTTGAATTACCATTTTTTAAAAAGTTGTTCACTTTTCTTTAAGTTTTCTTACTAACTGGGTTTTCAGGCAAACAATGAATGAGTTTTCTTAAGATTATTAAAAATTGTGATATAAATTAGTTTTTCATCTACTTGCAAATCATAAATAAGTCAAAAAAATGCACAGGAGAGGTAAACGTCAATTTCAAGACTACTTTGGAAAAGAAATAGCTTCTGTTTGACCTAAGCAGCTTCGTATTTTATGTTTGCCGACTGAATCCCAGTCACTGAAATCTTGAGAGCTACATTGCCAGGAAAAGTCTTTGCACTTCACATACAGTTGACTACTTTTCTAAATTCTGACAACTGCATTTGTTGGATCTTTATAAAACCATTATGAGAGTTTAGACACTACTTAGATAACAGTGTTTTAGATTCCTACTCTGTAGGAACTGAATATCAGCCTAAAAGTTTCAGCGGAACAGAGCAATGATCAGTGGATAAATTGTGCCAATAAACTACACTAGTAATTTTGGTTATATCAATAGGAGAAAGAAGAAATTCTAGTTTAAAAATTTTTAATGGATAAATGCAGTAGTCTGAAAGATCATCTACAGCTTATAAGTGTCCTACTGATTTATTGTAATGCATGAATTGTCCTCGGAAACTAATGGAAAATTCATGGGACTCTGTTGCTTGCAATATGACATTTAACTGCACACTCTTCCATGTTTCTTTCAACAATTCAGGGACATGTCTCACAGTTGGACAATTCAGGCACTTGAAAGAACTTGTGTTTACTGGAATGCTTTTGTTGCAAGGACAGAAGGATACTACTGCTTGTCACTGGCTTGTTATGAACTCTTTTGCCTTTATGCTTCCTAATATATGTCAATATCTAACAAGATATGTTGTTGTAAAGTATGCTGCTGTAAAGAAATTACCTAAACAAGATTAATTTTCAACTAATTAAATTTATTAGGTATTGTGAGGGACAATTATTACATTGTCAAGAGGAAACACACAATACTAGGGAATAGAGGAGAAAAGCAGTCAGTAGTACATGAAAAGTAAGTAACAAAATTAAGATTGTGATTAGTATGCAAAATAGAGGATTCCCTGTTTTAGTGCTGGCAATTTCAGTGTAAGAATGCTAAGCACAGTCTCAAGACACAGCAGAACATACTGTGTTCTCCTTAGGAAGAAAGAAAGACCGCATGAGAAAGATAAGGCTTTCCTGAACTTCTTAAATAGTGCCCTCTTCCTCATAGGATTCAGGTTTTCTGGTAGAATGCACATGCCCTTCATTAAGAAAATAGCAAATTTCCTCAAGGACTGATAGCATTTAAACTAGAGGGGGAATAAAAGACAAAGATTAAAATAAAAATAAATAAGTAAACAGATAATGTGTTTGAAATTCCTCCTGTCTTTGTGTAAGTAGTCTATCTTGGAAATGAAATCACCTGTCCCAGACACTTATAAGCTTCTGTGGTTGACAAACAATAATTACAGCAGTAATCTCCAAAGGTGATTCCAGGAAGGTAAACAAAAATGTGGCACAAAACATGTCATACAGTTAAAGATTTGATGTTCTTTGCAAATTTTTAACTTTAACTTAAAATTTTAGGATTATTTTCTCTGTAAATTTAAGGTATGCATTTCAGGTTTTTTGCCACTCAATCAGCAAGTACATCTAGTCTCAGCTATCATTCTTTAGAAGCCTATATAACTGTCTGAATACTGTAAGTCTACATCAAAACTCTGTTTTCTTGAATATAAAGAAATAAATGAACCTGGAGGTAGCTGAGTAGATGACAATTTTCCTAATGCTACCTTTTCCACTCTCAAATAGGAGTAAATTTACTCTGCAGTTCAGTCTGTCACAGCAGATGACGGGAGGTGATCCTTCACCTTTATTCAAACTCTGGTGGTGTATGTGCCTGGAATACTGTGTCCAGTTCTGCTCAGCACAAGGGAGGCAGGGACATACTGGAGAGAGTCCACAGAAAGGTCACAAGGATGATGAAGGGACTGGAGCAGTTCTCATACGAGGAGAGGCTGAGAGAGCTGGGATTTAGGTGCAGCCTAAATCACCTCAGCGGGATCTCGTCAATTCATGTAAATACCCACAGAGATGGTTCAGCGAGGACAGAGCCAGACTGGTAAGAGGACCAGAGGCAATCAGAACAAACTGAAACACAGAAGGTTCAATCTGAACATCAGGAAACACATTTTTATTGTGAAGGTGATTGAGCCCCAGTACAATTTGCCCAGGGAGTTTGTCACCTCGCTCCTTTGAGATATTCATGGTCTTGGGCAAATGTCTTTATGAAGCCCTTCTTGAGAAGGGGTTTGGACCAGATGACCTCACCCATTCTGTGAATCTGTGATCTGCCTTGGTGTGGAGGATTCATATTCATATTTTAGAAAACTAAATATAAATGTCTTACCTATAGGACTTGATTTAATCATCTCATGATTTTGAGAATCCACTGGGTACCAACTTAACTTCTAAAAGTCATATCCTGTCTGTCAGGTCTCTGCAGATATCTCAGGTGTCATAGAACATGTAAAATAATGTTATATGGGAGCACCTAAATCAAGAAAGCACCTGTATCAGACTGAGACAAATACATACACATACGATGTGTTAATTTTTTTTTTTTTTGAAAGTCAGTAGAAGAAATACAAAAATCTCTATTGAGCTTCAGTTTGAAGAATCATTCCCCAGAACTTTACCCTAGCTCAAACCCCAGCTGAAGCTCAACATTCAAGGGACATTCATTTCATAAAGCAATGCCAGTTGTCTGTACTTCAGAAGGCATTATCTAGTCTTTGTGCTCTTTGAGAACTTCCACAAGCATATTCAGAATTAGAGGGATGATTGTTTACATGAAATTAAAGCATCTTTGAAGGATTGTTAAACAGAACAACCAGAATGGTGTTCAAATTAAACTTTGCATATTTCTTACATTTCTCCTAATGCTGTTCTAGGCCTCAGTATAAATTAGGATAAATATGATGTTTTTCAGTCTTAACAATCATGGTTTTTTGCTGCTCCCCCAGTATTTTTTTCTTGATTTTCCCCCCTCCTTCTTCAGAATGGGGCATAGACTCACTTAATCCCATTCCAAATCCCAAATTATTCTAATAAAATCATTCTCCTCTAGATGTAGTCACATTCCTCTTTTCATGTGCTGGAGCAAATCAAACACTTTACGTTCATCAACACAGTATCACTTAAGCAATGTATCATTTTGCCTGAGACGCCAACTGGACATTTTGTAATGTACATGGTCATGTGGTAACCTAAAGCAATGCTGGCCACTGCAATTTTTAATTTTGAAAGGCTATGGGAAAACAGAGCTACTTACTTGGATCTATTGACTGAACTAAGTTACTAATGGAAGAGAATAGAAACTTTGCTCTGCAAAGTGTCATTTCTAAGATTTAATCACACTGTATCTCTCTTGAAATTATTTGGATTCAAAAAATCATAACTTTTGATCTATAGCAGTAAGAAAAATACTTGATTATTAATTCTTACTGGAAAATAATAGAAATATCATGCTAATTTTTTCAAGGACAATAAAACATACCTAAAACACAATGTCTCTTCTTTTTCTCCCTTTAAATAATTCTGTGATTTACATTAATCAGTGAAACCTTGATTATGAAAAGTGATTTTTCCCCATAATCTGACTACTTGAAGAAAGGCACTAAAAGAAATGAAACATTAATGTGCAGTCCATGTTAGATGTTTCTTTAGAATTTTATTTTTAAGAAAATTAATCAAATGGATGTGTCAATTAATACACAGTAAGCAAGAGCCAATTATAGAAATGATGGCTCAAGGTTAGCTTGCTGAAATATCTTTTAAGTCAACAAATAGTGAAATCAACTTGTTACTTCCATAATAGATGGTTATGACAGAGCTAAAGAGCTCAAAATGTTTTTGTAGCTCCTAATTAACATTTTTCTTGTATGACCTGCATTCCCTTGAGCAGCAACTGCAAAGACCCCCAAAAGCCTGCTTTTGTTTGAAAAATCTTTTGTAACATATTTAAGAGATCAAAGGCAAAGCAATCAGTGTTTGAACACTTTCAGTTTGAAATAAGTGATAAAATAAAGTCATATTGCTGCAGCAATTTGCAGAGGAAAACCTTTCCATGCTAGTTTACCTCACTTGACTCTAATGGACGCCTGCAGATGCTGTGCTGTAATAACATGCATGTGAGTTACTTTTCTTTGATTTTTTTTTCCTGTTTTTTTTTCATTTAATCTATTTTTGTTCCTTCAGAATGGAAAAAATATGGAAAGAAGACATGCTGAATGTTTTAATAATAATGATGTTCAGGCAAGTTTTAGTTGCCATCAGAATCTAACACATCCTAGGTAGATTTACTGCTGGAATATGGTTACAGAAAATGCAGTATTGCAGTCAATAAGAATATAATTAGTTGTTTTAAGAACAAATACTGAAGTCTACATTACTAAATCTTTTAAATTATTCTTCATTTTTATCTATGTTTTGACATAGGTGAACTTTAAAGTTTATACTGGATAAATTATATCAAAATGTACCTTTTGTGGGTTTTTTTTCTCCAAGGTGCTAATGGAGTAAACTCTGAAAACACTGACTCCAATGGCTAAGTCATACAGTGTTGTCAATTTCTGCTTAATATAGTAATTTGTACTGCAAAAATCAGAGAATCACAGAATAGTCTGAGTTGAAAGGACCCAGAAGGATCATTAAGTCCAGCACTTAAGAGAAAAATGCTGCAAGTGTACCAGTTACAAGCCAAGGGAAAAATAAAGAAAAGTGAAAGAGACAGTGCAGATATTTTTGAAATTTATAATTCATATAAAAGTATTGTTTTTCCTACTTAGTCTGAAATTTTGTTGCCTCTAAGGAAAATGACCTGGTATTTGTATTCTGGCATTTATAAGCAAACCCAAACCCTAAAGAGAATTGACAAGAGAATTCCAGAAAAAAATTTAAAAATCCATAAAACTAAAGGGAGACAAAGATGGGGGAGGGGGGTGTTGGTGCAGGGAGGAGTGACCTCACTACTGTCTAAAATTTCCTCATGAGGGGGAGAAGACAGAGGAGAAGATCTCTTTTCTCTTGTGACTACTGATAAGACATGAAGGATTGATTTGCAGCTGCAACAGAGGAAATTCAGATTATATGTTAGAAAAAAGCTTTTTTCACTGGTACCAGCTCCGTGGGGAGGTGGTCGTGGCCCCAACATTGTTTGCATTCATTAAACATTTTAGAAATATGGTTTAACTTTTATTTTGCCCTGTATGAAGTCAGGAGTTGGACTTGAAGATCCTCATAAGGATATGTCTGACTTTAGAGATAGTAAGTATTCAAAATAACAGAATGTATGTATACCTACATATTACTGTTTAGATACCAAGCAATAGTTATTGAGGAAAAAAAAATAACAAATAGTTTATGAAAGTAGGTTAGAAGTTGTACTTGGCTACTCAGAAAGGTGATTTTATTTTTAAGTGGATTCACTTGATGTCTGAATGAGACTTTGACTTTAAGAGGAAAGGAGGGATCCTAATATAGGTTCCCTGCTGAGGAAGTTACCACTAAGTAGGAATTCTTAGAAAATTCTGCAGACCCCCATCAAAGACCACCAGAAAAATCTTACTTACAGGGTATTTATGTAGCCATAACTAGCCCTTTAAAATTATTATTTTCTGCTTTGTTTTAAAAGGACTGAGGGAAAGCTATGATCAGAATCTATTCATCTCACCTAAGTATCTTTTATGTATAAAGACTTCTTGTATTTTGGTCTTAACTAGAATCATCAGAGTAGATGTTCTGCTTAAACATGATTGTCTTAATAAAAACAAAAGATATCTTACACCAACTTAGGAAGTAATGAAAAAAGATTAAAAAATTGACACTTCACTTATTAAAAGAATAAAACATTCAAAATCCCCACCCTCAATTTACATAAAAAACTAATCAATATATTCAGAAGTCTACTCTATAACTTAAAAAGAATATCACTCAGGAACCTTAAAGTGGTTGTCTTATTCCCCTGAAGTGTTGAATCCTGTGTTTCAGAGCAAGATTAATAAATAAAAGACAGTAGCTTAGATGAAGTTCATGTCAGACCATTTTCACAAAATCTTTTTAACCTTAACTCTGGTTCACTTGGTCCAATGAAACATGAGGATTAATAAACTTTTCAAATCTTTTCTATTGCATGAAGTAAATGAAAACAGGAAAAGTACAAGATGGTTATATAATTTTTTCAGAGAGTTGTAGGAAAGAAGGAATTTAGATATGAATTAACTAGCAGTGTAAGACAGTTCTCTCTGTAATGCACATGATTTAGAAACCTGGATTTTCAATATAGTCACTTATTGACTGTATTGAAGTATGTTCTTAATATCCAGACTGGAGTGCTCATATGGATGAGCTGGTTTTTTGATATACAGAATATACATTATTTGAACAGTTTAAAGGTAAATGTTTTCTCTGAGGACTGATACAGTCCATCAAAAAATAAGAAGAATGAATTTTATTAGTTATAAACAGATGGGAAATGCAAAATTCACATTATCTGCAAAAATTTTACAACAGATTGAGCTTTTCTGGGTAGAGAGTCATCGGTTGGAAGGGGAAGGAAGGGAGGATTGTCTATTTTTTATCCAGGATATAAAGCTCTTTACTAAACCAGAAGTTACAGTCTCTGTCAACCAGAAAAAAAAAATCCCTCTTATAAAGCAACAGTATTAACATTGATTTAATCAATAAGGTGCTGGTTTATTTTCCTTTACCGCAGCTCTTCCACTGCTGGACTGTTTCCCTCTATTATAATAGATCAGATATCCTCCTTATGTTTTCCAATGTTTGCTGCAATCTTTATTACAGGACTAGCAATTTGCTTTTACTTTCATTCTAAATGTATTTTGATGTCCTTTGCACAGATAAGCTTTCTGTAGCTTTGAAGAAATAGGAATCATCTCATCATGTAATTTAGTACACTCAAAGTGCATTCAAAACCCTGTGATTGCATATAACCACGACTATTTTTTACTTAGAACATTCAATCTGCTATACATGATTATTTTTAAACTAGCTATTTAAAAAAGATCTGAGGGTATCTCAAGGTTATTATAAGAACAAAAAGGAATGTATGAAAGAAACAACTCTTGCCTATTTGTTTCCCTACATTACAGATCTTTATTTTGTCTTCCCAGGAGTGTCAGTGACATTCATTCTCAATACCCTGTGTCTGTCTGGCTTATTAAAAAAAGAAAAAAAACAACCCAGATTGTTCTTTATGATTCAGTATATCCATGGGTGAATATTAAGGTACCTGGATTTGATTACCTTCACAGTAATGTGGCCTTGCAAGATCAATCTTAAAATTAAATTGGAAGAATTCACTAGAAGAACAATAAAATTATTATTTAAGTGGAGAAAAATCTGAAGAGAGAATAAAATTATTTGTCCCTAACAACAAACATCAGCAAAGGGTTCAGCTATGCTGATTAAAAAAGTTACCCTAGAAGCAAAGAATGTTCATAACTAGGTAGAAAAATATAGTCAAGATGTGAAATGTCCTCATTTTGTTTTCAAGATTGAATTTATTTTTAAAAGCAAGTAATATGATACAATAAAAATGTGCTTTGTGTCCAAGAAATCTGGAGCAAGATGATACACTTTTATCAATAATTTTTAAAACATTGCAAAACAGTTTAAATAAAGTAATTTTTATTATTTCAAGTAATGAAAAATTTCCAAGAAAGATGATCTCTTTTTTTGAAGGAAAAGACATTGAAAAATATGTCCTTATTTTCTAACTGGGATCTCAACTGAGTCAACTTTAAAGTCAAATACAAAAGTTTTCAGGAAAAAAAAATGTAAGATTTTTTTCTAGATTTCTAAACAGTTATTATTTTCTGTCAAAAGTTTTCAATGTATGAGCATGGTTTTGTAATTAATGCATGTGACTGAGTCCCAGAGGCTTGGTTTTTTTATTTTTTTTTTAGGTTTTTTTTTTTTAACCACCATCTAATCCTATTGTGATTTTTTTTAACTGCTTTTAATCCTGTAACTGATTTTCCAGGATTATTCCCTTAAACCTTACTCAAATTTCTCTCAAGTGTCATGGACTAAACTTCTGTTGAAATCAGTACCTAAAACACACTGATCTCTACATCTTGCATCACCTTTTAGATCCTTCATTAGAAATGAACTGATTTTATTCAAGTATATATTCTCAGAAATGCTGGGCACCTACTGGTAAGTTAATTAAACTTCTCCACAACACATAAAAAGCAACTTACATTTATATTTAGCTTTTTATGGCAATAGAACTGTTCACAATATGTATAATGTATTGTAAAAAAAAAAAATCATACTTAGCTTTTTATTTAAGTCAATTCATCTTTACAAGTGCTTTGCAAATCTGTTTACTCACTCAACTTCTTAGTTTTAAAATATCAAGTAGAAATCTATACTGTAAAAATCATTATGCTTTTCAAGATTACTCATGTAAAGAATGGAGCTTTAGAATAAAAACTTTATTGAGGGAAAAAATACTTGCACCAATTCTTTTTATTATTAACACTAGAAATAACAGAATAGAGCTTCTGCTATGTACATGCATAATAAAACACAGCTAATTATTCCTTTTATTTCACTCTCTTAGAACTTTCAGATGAAAAGATACTAAAAAATAAACTGTGGGATAATAGTAAGGACTTTATTAGTGCTGTGTGTGGACACTGTATGGAAATCAAACTTCCCATAAAATCTGATCGCTAACATATTTCACATAGAGGCAAGAAAACTAGAGATACACTTGGGAAAACACTGTATATTTACCTCAGGAGTGAATCAGCTAGTAAAACCATTCCGATTTTACTTTCATTAGATGAATGCTGAATTCTCACTTCCATATATAAGGCGTTTTTCTTGAACTTATGTAAAATGCACTCAATGTAGTACAACAGACAGTTGAGACTCATGCAACTTTTGAGCCAGGTATCTATTTCCTATAAGATCATGACTGAATAATAAACAACTAAAATTGCAGGTATGGATTCATAATTTTAAGTCTCCCTCTCTTCTAGGTAAATCCTTTGCCATAATTTGCCTTTTAGTTGTTTCTTTCTTCCCTAATACCTCTATACCCTAATACCTCTATGATACTATCATCCCAGGGGGCACTAGAATACTTCTACTTATGATATTCATGTTCTAATGGAGAATATGCTCAGCTTTGGGGTAGGAGAGCTAAATTGTATCTTTCTGTTCCTCATACATTAGAAGGTAGACTTTTAATTCATGAGTGCATACTTGTACTCTACAAGTATAATGTGAAAACAGAAAGAGTCACTCTTCATTCTATGCCTGTCTCCTAGAAGGACCAAGATCCCAAATGGAGGTGTGTACATATAAAAGAGTCGGGATTCACCTTATAGAAGACTTTCAGTACCTAAAGGGAGCTTAGAAAAAAATGGGAGAACAACTTTTTACGCAAGCAGATGTTGATTAAACAAGAGGGAACAATTTTAAGCTAAAAGAGGGGAGATTCATGCTAAATGTTAAGAAGCTTTTTTCTCAGAGAGTAGCACAGCACTAGACCAGATTGCCCAGAAAAAATAAGGGTTTCTGGAAGTGTTCAAGGCCAGCTTGCATGGGACCCTAAGCAACCTGATCTAGTAGGTGTTACCCCTGTCCATGGCAAGGGGAGTGGGACTAGATGATTTTTAAGGTGTGCTTCTAACCCAAGTAATTTTATGATTCTGTGATCCTGTAATTTCCTGTGATCCCCTGTAATCCAATAGGAAAAAGTAGAAACCGAAAACAAACACTGTTGTCTGAAGGCATTGTAAAACCAGATACATAAAATGGAAAGTCAAAGCATCAAAATGATATGGATTGATTTATTCACCCTGCATATCATCTGGGTTGTCTGCCTTTTCATTGACAGCATAGGACAATTACTCAGTTAAATTCAACTGACCATACCACCTTTCATGGGACTGGCTATCTAAAATTCTAGAGGGCCATTCTTCCTCATATGGAAAAAAGATATAATATCCTGTATTACATGCAGCAGAATGAATACTGCATCTACATGGATCCAGAGTTGTTTAGGCTTAATGTTATTTCTCATTCTCACTGCAACCATGCAGAACTACAGTGTACTGCTTTCTCTTAGTTATAATCATTGTCTAACAACTCAGGTAAGATAATTTTATTGTCTCACATATCCTACAAACTATAAAACTGGAATTCTACATTGACCCTTACAGCTTTCATTTTGACTAGCTGGACATTCAACTTATCTTCCTGTTTATAGCCTCAGCAAGCTGCTCAGTACACTCTGAGCAGGCTCAGATAATGAAGACAACAGAAACAGATACTAGGCACCTATATCAAATGTGTCAGAGCTGACAGAAGTAGAAAGCAAGTAATTTTACTAGATTGCAAATCAGTTTATTCCCCAGTTATCAATTTCCAAATTATTCTTAAACACCTGGGTCCTTCCCTAATGCATTTCTGAAATATGCCTCATTGCATTGTAAAGAGAAGAAACGTGTTGACTGTGAGATTTTTTTCATATATGGCTACCTGAAAATGAACAAAGCTTAACTAGACAGTCAAAGTAATTATTGATCTGTGTTTTAGTATAGTCAAAATGAGAACAAAATTTGTGTTTTTACCTAATGTCTGATGTCAAAGCAAGAAGGCATTGCCATACTTGAGTATGGCAAAATGGCAATTTCTCTTGGCTAAACTTTGGGAAACAATTTCTTATGGCATTTTAAAAATTGCTTAGACCATTTAGTGTTTGCTTATCAATCCTATTTGTTTTAAGGAAGTCCCAAAATGAACCTGCTTTTTAACATAAGAAGAATTCATTACCTTAAGAATTCGTTACGTTTAACATAAGAAGAATTTGCATGGTCTGTTTTTATGTGTATTTTTCTTATCATGAAAGAACCTATTCCTGCAATCCATTTAAAAATGAAAGAACCTATTCCTGCAATTCATTCCAATTTATTTTTCTCTTAGAAAGATTATAACTCCCTTTGTTATCATTATCTTTACTACTCATTAAGTTTGTTATACAATTTTTGTTCATGCATTCATTTGTTCATTTTTGTTATTTTAGTCTGTGATTCTGTGACCTAAAATTGTGCTCATTTTTCAAGAACAAATTCTATACTAAAAGAAATTTGACTTACCTCTTGTCAGATAAATTATGTAAGACACATATTAAAGAGCAGGAAGCTAATTGTATGGTGTTCATATTTGTCTTTGAAAACATTTCTAGACAGTAGTGTAACAAAATCTGATGTTCAGCATACTCACAGACTCAGCAATATATTATTTTCATATTTTTATTTTAAGTTTAATACAAAGCTTTTTCCAGAGTTGGTGGTGCATTTAGATCTTGCAGAAACATGTAGTAAGGAAAATATAAAGAACTGCTTTTCTTTGGAGACATGAAGAGACTAAAGACACAAAATCCTTCTTATTAATAAAAAGTTTATGTATATAGTATCTTCACTCTGAAGAAAAAATTGTCTTTAGTTTCATCTTCACTCCAAAGAAAAGAAGCTCCTCATGTTTTCCCTACTATCATCAACCAATAGGAAAAACAACAACAAAACCAACAAACACAGCATGCATGTGATCTCTTGCAAAGGCTTGAAACAAATTTTCTAAAATTTTTCATGAGAGAACTCAAAAAAGGTTCAAAGATAGTAAAAATGGATGTGATGGACCAGTTTCTGTCATGGTCCACAAGTGACAGAGGCTGTGAAGAAATGTATGAGGGGGATTTGATGCCTGAATATCACATATTTGTTTGTATTTTTTTTCAGGAATCTGCATGGAAGAGATGGTGGGTGTCCATTCAGATAATTTTCAATAAACATATGAAACATATGAAATTGGTATATTTTACTCATTTGATTTGCAGGAGGTGTGTGCGAAATTTCTGTATTGTTTCTCTATGTTACTTATGTTGCAAAAATCAAAAGACTATATTAGTATTCATATGCATTGTGTTATTTGATAAATACCATTAGAAATTTAAAATATTAGCTGTACCCTAAAAGAAACCACATAACTTTGACATCATTATGCAAAATGGAAGGAAGGAATGTGATTAAAAAGAATTAAATATTCCAAGAAAAAGAAGGAAACAATTGTTGACACAGACTCAAGTGCGAGAGTCTGTAAAAGAGATCACTTTGTTTGCTCAGGGAAATCACTGTTTAGCCAACTGGAGTGTAAGTTCCCACCAGGTTCTCCCATCTTCACAACTTTAAAATCATGAGAGGAGCAATTCCTCTTAAGGCACTTTACACAAGAGTATGCTCAATTCAAATTTATTTAGCATTGATATTATTTAGCATTAGTATGCTGGAAATTATTTAAGATTGTCAATTCATCTTGTGTCACAGTGTTCTTGCACTAGCTAGATAAAGGAAGCATAAGAGAGAGGAGGTAAGAATCCAGCTATCATTCTTTGAGGATCCTGTACAACTGAAGAGACAAGTAAATAGGAAGGAGAGGAAATAATGAAGAGATCTTAACATTCAGAAATGAAGCCAGGGATAGATGAGAGAATAAAAGTGGAGTAATTCCTCTCATCTTTGAATATGTACAGTGATACAGGGAAAACTGAGGTACTGGGTTGTGTACACATATGATTTCTTGTTTTGCTATCTTCTCAAGCTATTTTAGAATTTTAGAAGAGGCTTGGGGCTACTTAAAGAAAGACAGAAGCAGCTTGAGGCCACTTGTCAAAACACAATATCAACTTTTCTTATTGCCTATCATTGTAAATTTTGTCTCATTATGACAGCATATTCTAGGAAAATGATTTTTGGGCAACTCAGTCTCTGTAGAGGAAGTAGTGAAAATGGTCTAAAATAGTTGATTGCACTTCATGCACTTAATAGTCTGTGTGTGATTTATTTGACAAAACTGAGAAGTTGTGACACAGTCACCTGGGTTCCCTCATAGTTCATTCACAGAGTATTTCCAGCTTAAAATGACCTGTTTTAATCATATCCCATTCATCTGTGCCTGGAGGAAGGGACAAAGTCAAGGCAGGCAATACTTTACTGTAGGTCATTCTCTAGCTTGAAGACTTTAGGCCCAGAGGATAAGACTCACATAGAGAAATTTACTAAGTGTGGCTGACTCTAAGGTTTTCTCTGAAAGTTTAAAGCTGCCAGCACTGCCTGTAGTGCATTTAGTAAACGGAGAATGAGGCACTCTTGAGAAATCACCGACTTCTGTGCTGTAAACCCTATAACATCACCTTTATATGAAATAAGGTCTTTTGATACAATAGCTCAGGCACACTTACAGACATGATATGATTAGCAACTTCTTTGAAACATAGATTTCAAAAGTAATTTACATAGACAAAATACTGTACATGATACAGTTATATGACTTTTATTCAGTTTTATATTTTTCCTTCTTTTTCTTTGAATGATGAGATTAAAGTAAATTAAGATAAATGTCATTCTTATACTGCTGGGATTTATTTTTCTTTTCAACCATGTCCTTATATCCAATGTCAGTGTTCTCAGAAAAGTTTCAGAGAATTCAATCTGTTTTCCAAAAATGCAACTCCTTATGGCACTAGAAATGTCTCACACACACACAAAATAAACTATTCTTTTCTAATTTTTGCAGTGAGAGAATGGCTGTTTCTCCAGTTTCCTATTCTGTGATTCCTGTTTTCTGTCAGTTTTCATTATTTGTCTCTCAGAACACTAAACATTTGGACTATTGTTTTCCATTTCCCCTGCAGATGATTTTGTCTAATTATAGTAAACATTTAATGCCAAAGACAAAATTTGTACTATTAGGTTCCTGATATGGACCCCTAATTTCTCATCCCAACTGACCAGATTGGGAGGAGTGTGTCAAAGTACCTTGACATATGTATTCCTGAGGAATCAGAAAGAGATGTAGCTGTGAGATACAAGTGCGAAAGGAAATTGATGATCAAAGCACTGATGCACCTTTGTTTGAGATTGTGGGGTCAGGACATGGCCTGAGAGCATGGCATGAGCGTGAAAGCTTTTCCACAGATGTTAGCTCTATGGAAAGCTTAGATATGGTGTACAAGGTCCAGGCTGCAGACATCTTGGCTCTTTAACTACTGGCACAGAAAAGATGCTGAGGTTTTTGCTGGGAAATAAAAAATTGCAGGATACTGAAGAACATTTTCTTAAGCTTAGGCAATGCTTCATTTCTGAGCAGAGGGGGAAGGTGGACCAGTGTGTATATGCTGTTGCTCTCATATTAACATTCTAATAGAAGTGTAACAGGATATGACAACAGTCTAGAGCAGCAAATTATTTTCCTCTTAGAAGCAAATAGAGCCTCTGGCTTCCTGTGGTTTACTGTCACACAAATTCGGAATTTAGAATCTAAACAAATATTGTTAAGGTTTGACACTGGGTGAAATGCATTGTCTTGTGATCAGGCTAAATCATTTAGCAGTGCCTCTGGCCTTAGATTCTAAGACTATTCAAGTCACTACCCCTGTTAGTTCAGTGTGCTCTTTCCAATAATGATAAATTAATGACTTTTTGAAGAGGAATAGTTAACCCATATCAAATCTCACAAAATGTAAATTTTTATAGGTATCAGGAGAAAAAAAAAATCCTTTTTCAGCTCCAGTAGGAAAGAGTATATTCTGTTTGTTCAAGAAAATGAGTTAATTTATTTCAGCAAATTATCAGATCATATGGTTTTGTCACACCCTTCTGTTGCAGATGGAGTAATAGACTTCACTCACAAGAGAGAAGAGATGATATAATTTATCGATACAAAGCAGTGAGTTAACAAAATTTAGTATTAATGAGACAAAAGTTTAACAAGATTTAATGAAAGGTGCACTTGATTATTTACTTTGTAGATAGCAGGGTGAGACAAAGCTGTCAGGGAGTACCACCCACTGAGTAATGGCTCCAGAAGGATGTCCTTGCTTTTTAAACTCCATCTCAGAGAGACATCTAGGTGCAGCTGGATCCAATCCTAGGCCCAAACCTGGTCAATGGTTTATGTCTAAAGGATGAGATGTGCACAATCAATCCTTTATGTAACTTAGTTAAGATCTCAAAGTTTAGAATGCTATTCATCACATACTGGGAATCTGTTGTGGCAATGAATCTCTCAGCCTTGAGGAGTAACATTGAGAAGCGTCCCTACTCAAGGGGACATCCTGGTGTGCAGCCCAGGGCTGCTCAGGAGAGCTCTACAGGCCCGGCTGTCCACTACTTACAAAATAATGATTGACTTATATTTGCATGCCTACAAGAGGTCTGGGTCATTGTTTCCATGCAGCCCCTGGAAATGTCATTGGTTCTGCAAAGTTCACAGTAAGCTGGATACAGCCATCACAGACCCCACTGGTGGCACTGGCTTAAGGCATGACCTTTTAAAGAATCACATAGTGTCGCATTTCTTGTATGTTGCATCAAGAGGTGTTTATCTTGTCCTTTATGTATATATTTTTGCTTACTTGTCCTCTACAGTATGTCAGAGTACTTTATTACAAAGAAAACATTTAAGATTGTGACTCATTTTTGGGGTTGTGAACACCAACAAAGATTAAGGACAATTTAATGATATCTGCTCTCCATTTTGTGGCCTCTCTCATCACTGGAGCTCCAGGTGCTGTGTAGACTTGTTCCTTCAGCCTATGAGAGTGGTAGGTGTTAATGTTCACTTCATCTACCACTGAAATACAGTAAGTACTGAAGAACACACATGTGCATTACATAACAAATGGAAGCAGAAAGTCTGGAAGAATAGCACAACCAGTTGAAACCCAAGGAAATGTAGGTAGACAGAACCTGTTTACCCAAGCTGGAATAAAGCCAAGACAGCGGGAACTAATGTAGTGTACAATGGGATCTCAAGTTGCATGATTCTCTGACGTCATACAAATGATGACATATCAAGTGCCACTGAATCCCTTACTCCCAAGGGATTGAGGGCAAACTTGCATCTTCTACCAAAATGCAAAGCCAGGCAGAGGCCAAAGAGCATTAGAAACTTATGGTTCTTACTTTGAGCAGCCCAGATTTTACTATTCCATTCTTATTAATGTATCTCAGTAGCTTTGAGTCATCTATAAATATTATAGTGTGTCAGGAAGTTCATTAAGCTCTTAAGGATGGAATTCATCACGTCTGATTTCAGCCATTTGAAACTTAGTCACCTAGATTTAACTCTTTGTTCAGTAGCATCATCTCTCTCCCTCTCTCCCTCTCATTCCTCAATAGAGTTGAACACCTCACTAGATACCTAAGCTTTAGCTGGCTCACATCAGAAGAAAGGAATTACCTGCTGAGGAACTCACCTCTCCGGAAGGCATTGAAATCAAAATATTAAAATAAAAAGGAAAAAAAAAACCACAAGAACCAAAACAAACAAACAAAAACAAGGGAAAAAAGAATAAAAATAAAAGGCAAGAAGTGTAGAGTACCAAATATCTTACTTCAAGTCATTTTGTGAGCCGCAGAAAACAGACTGTGTTGTATTTTGAATATTTCAGTTTTATTGTATAGGGGATGAGAGAATGGTTGATCTTGTTTAAAAGGACGGGTTTTTTTTGTTCCTAATAACTTCTTTTTTTTATTAATGCATCTCAATGGAAATAAATCATGCTTAGTGTGTATGAGTCCTGGAAACCATAGTCTCAGGACCATTATGCTTGGTATTTTATGTAAAAACACAAATCTATCTCAATTCTGTGCTCGCTGTATAGAAGTCCATATGAAAAGAAAAGCAACAAAAAAGCATGGTTAAATCTAATGTTTATTATTGTAATGCACAATATTTTTATGGGCAGACATGTCAAAAAATAAATGGGTATGATGCTTGTTTGTTACCATTGATATTCATTCCTTGAATTAAGATTCAAGAGCAGAATGAGAATACATGCACTGCTGACACCCGGACTGCATTTTGCTGGAAAAGTTATGTTAGATTCCATAAGAAGTGAAAGCATTCCAACATATAATGCAAAGGGAAATATATAGGAAGAAGGATTCCCAGTTTAATATTTAAACTTCACATTTTAAAAAAATACTAACTTTAAGTTACTATATAGTAGCAAGATATTAGGCTTATTGATAGTTACATGAAAAGGCCACCTGGAAAGGGATGGTGTCTAAGAGGATACATATATTGAAAGGTCATATATTCTTGTTCTTGTTTTGTTACTTGGACACTTGGTTTTGGCTGCCATGTCAAAACCAAAGTCTTGGGCTAGACGGACCTTCAGTCTTGTCCCTTTTTATGTTAATTCTGTATCTTCTATATCTGAATCACTTCACACATTCAGTTCTGAAAAATCTGAAAAGTGAATGGAACTATTTTTCTTGGGCAAGTAGTCACAAAGCAAGTGAACATAACTGCAGACATTTCACATACCTTTGAAATTATTATATCTGAAAATTAAGAATTAATAACTATGACATTGATAATATTAAAACAAGAGAGAAAACTAAAAAAAAAATAAATTAAACCAACAAAGTTAATTATATCTGATGTTAAATAAAATTTAAATTTTGCCAAAAGCTCTGTCTGCAATTCATAGAATATAGAAGTAATCTCATTAATTATGATATACCTGTTTGAAATCTCCACTTGAAGTTTAATTCCTGCATTACAATGGAATGCATTCTAAAAACATTTAATTGCAGACAGATGTTTTTGTCCAACTCGGAAGTATTCTAGAAATGTAGTTCTTCTCTTTTTGTGACCTTGAACAGTATAGAAGTTTGTGTTAGATAAATAGAGCAAGAATGGATAAACAATCTTTGCAACTATATGACAACAAATGAAGAATGGCAGTTCAGTGTTATGGTAAGAGTTTCTGGGGCAGTTCTTTATTTGCTTATTTGTTTAATACAATCATCTACATGATAAATTCTGTGTGCATATGGACAGAATGTGTTCAGGAAGTTTCTACACTAGAGAGCAATTCACATATTTAAGAACTAAAAAGGAAGATTCAATAAAAATTAATTTAATTATAAAATATATAAAGATGCAAAATAAAGTGGCATTGCAAATATGAAATTCATCCAAATACCACAAAATGCCATTTGCTGCAGTGTTAATCTGTTAGTTATGGGAAATATTTCCTATATTTTTATTTATAATCATAGAAGTGGGTCTGCAAAAAAGATAGGTAAAAATGCTTAACCATTATGATGGCATTTAGATTGCTCAGTAACAGCTTTGATATCTGAAGTTTCTCTATTTTCCTAATAGAATTAATCTAATGGGAGGCCAAATGTTCCCCATGTCATCTACAAACAGTGAAGATACACAGTCTAGAGGATGATTCAGCTCACTAAACAGTCCTTTTTGGCTTTCCACTGATTATGGAAAAAACCACCATACTTCCAGTTTTGTTGCTTCAGTGAGATACATAAAGTCAGTAGAATACATGTAAAATTTTTTTGTTGGCTTGCTTCTAAGTGTAGGTGGCAGCATATTTTTACAAGACAAGTAACAATTCTCTGATGGGTTAAAATACCAAAAAAAGCCTCAGAGAGATCAAAGATCCACAAAATGTTCATGGTTGTAGTGTGTGTCAATTTCTAATGCACTTTGACTTTCTACATTTTTGCAACTCTGTTCCTGGCACAGAGATATTGACTTTCCAGTAGGGACAGAGCTTCATGACAAGCATTTTAAAATGATGGGTTACTGGAGATTGGTGAACTACTTATTGCACTAGTACCAAGTTGTACAGTTTTCTTCTTTGGGTTTTTGTTTCTGTTTGATTTGGTGGGTTTTTTTTTGTTTGTTCGTTTGGGTTATTTCTTTGTTTGCTTGTTCATTTGTTTTTTGTGGTTTTTCTTGGCGGTGTTTGGTTGAGTTGGATTGAGTTTTTTATTTTGTTTTGTTTTGTTTTATTTGAAGTTTTTGTTCTATTATTTCTTGGTATTTTGACTATGTTGGAAATATGGATATGGTTCATTAGCACTGCATAACAACAGGATTTAGAAAGGAGATGTGCATGAAAGAGGCTGAAAATAGGCAAGGAGAAATAAAGGAGAGAGAAAGCCTGTCATGGAAAAATGAAATCCAGTCATTACTGGGCTGACAAAGCCAACAGGCATGGGAACCTCAAATAAGGAACCAAGCAACCTTGATACTGCCCCATTCTGATATGGATTTTATTACGAACCTTTTTTTTTTTTTTTCTACCATACCCGCACCTCATTCAGGCTGAAGGACAGTGGCTCAGGAAACTGCAGCTATTCCATGATTTGTTTCATCCTCATTGTTCAGTGTGCGTCCCTAGGTGTTATTTACTGCATGCTATCGAAACTCCTCTTTGTATACAGAATTATTAATTTCCTCATAGACTCATTCCAACCTTCACTTCAGCTGATTCAGCCCTTAGCTATATTCAGTCCCTGCCCATTAACTAAAATGTACCTTCTGATTTACTCTTTTCCCAGCTCTCCCCCTCAAATCATTCTTCCAGCCCCACTAAATAGTTCACAGAGAATGGAGCTGCTGACTCCCAAGGCTGTAAAGGAGTGAGCCTTTTTATTTTATTAATGCTCACTAATGGGTTTATTAATGCTCAGTAGGTATTTAATTTCATTGGTTTATGTTTCCTCTTAAGAGCACACACTCTGAGCTGTGTATTTTGTATTGGCTAGCTAGTGAAGAAGTTCATTTGTCCTGTGCCATTACTGCCATCTGCCTTGTCAGGCCTTTCTTGAAAATGAAACTGTCTCTCAACAATTTTGCCCTTGGTTAAACAAATAAGCCATAACTTTAGCTGTAACATCATTATCTGAATATGGGTCTGAAGGTCCTGCAATTTATTATGGTGATGCAGCCTTTGCGTTGCAACTTGTTTTTATTGTATTCACCTTGCTACATAACAGCAGCTGTGCAGCACTTGTGGTGGTACTGGGAAAAGGCTTTTCAACTTTACAGCTGCAAATACACTCTAAGATTCCTCCCTTCCCACACAAACACCCCTTTAGTCAGTCTTTCTGTCTCTTTCTTTCTTTCTTTCTTTCTTTCTTTCTTTCTTTCTTTCTTTCTTTCTTTCTTTCTTTCTTTCTTTCTTTCTTTCTTTCTTTCTTTCATAATCTCTGTCCTTGGACTCTTTATTTTGCCTGTTTGAGTTGTTCCTGCTCACTGACTTTTAAGCATAAAGAACTGAAAGATACCAAATGTGGTGTGTGCAGTGACAACGCTGATGTTATTTCTGAAAAGAGAAATTAGGGGTGGAAGACTGTAACAGCAATGTAGTACCAGCATTACTTACGAGAAGAGGAAACAAGTTCTCAATTGATATAATTATGACAGTTTCAAGTCAATTAATCTTGAAAATTATTAATATTTTATCTGTATTGTCAAGTTTAATTGCAGGATTCAAAGTCCTTGAGAAGAAACAACAAATAGAAATAATGATAACCCCACATTTAATTTCCATGCAACATATGTTGACCTAATGCTGTACAACACAGATGTAGTAAGATTCCTTGAAAGCAACATATTTCTAATTCTGTGCATGAACTATTTTATTCACAGTATTTTATCTACATTACAACAAAACTAACTAATTGACAAAATTTACCAATTGAACAAAATGAAGGTGTCACTGTACATCCTTTGGGAAATTTATGTCTAGCTAAATACCAGGCTCTGAAAATGAGGGAGACCAGAGTTATGCACATGGTAACTCAAGCCTAGTTGTTGTCTTTGGGCAAAGTCACAATACACATACAGCACTCAGTCATTCAGCTCTTGCAGATGGTGTGAACACTAGGGGTTTAAGTCACATTTACTTGCTAAGAATCCTTACACCATCATTTTGCCAGGCTGAATTTGTGTTGAGGTAAAAAACAATCTATACCATGCAGGAGGGGCAGACTTCCGGCATATGCATTTAAACACTGAATTTCCTTTATGAAACAAACAAAAAACCCTAAAACAGCCCCAAAACAAACAAACAAACAAACAAACAAACAAACAAACAAACAAACAAACATCCTCCCCCCAGAAACAAACCACATATTAAATTGGTAATACTTCAAGTGAATTTTATAACTTATTTCGATTTCTTTGCAGGGTTCTTTGATTAGTCTGATGAAACGGACTTGCAACATTATAGTGAAACATTAATTCCTTATCACAACCTCTTGATAATACTCAGAATGAATTAGCAGAAATATTATACATCTATATAATCAAGAAAAGTGAAAAAGCAAGAAACCATAAACAGAAGAAAAATCAGTGGAATAGGGTCATAAATCATTCTCAGAAATCTTCTTTTTATGGGCTTTGAAAATACTATGTCCATATGTGGCTATGACTCAACAGTGAACTGTATGGTTTCTTGAACAAGAGAAGTCGTCTTAGATCTGTGCTAAATACACCTTCAGGTAGTGTTTTCAGGTTTGAACATTTAAGCCAATCTTTTTAAAATAAAATCATGTGCTGAAGAAGATGTCTGTTTTTCCTCAGTCTTCCTGTTTTTCTAATTTAATAAAATTGCTTACCTTGTTCTAGGCATTTTTTCATCCTTTATTGTTTTCCAGAAAGAGATTTTCTTTGCCTCCCCTTTTCCACTGATATTTATATTTCTGAATATACAATTAACTTTATGACTATCTTCTTTACCTCATCTATTTGCCCTATAGAATTTTCTTCTTATTTAGGTATGTTTTGTAATCAGCTGCGGCTCTCTTTACCATTTCTTTTCTCCAATATATTTCATGCCAAACTGAAAACATATATGCTTTGCAAACTTAAATACTTGCTCTATTTTACATCTTTTTCTATTTCAATTCTTTTTATCATTATTGGATGCTTTGTCATACTGTCTGTATTGAGTTTCTTTTGGACAACAATACCCACTTTCTTCCCAGAAGTAAATTCTATACCTTTATTCTTTAATAAAATTACTGTGTCCAAAGTAATTTTTTGTTTAGTGATTACTTTCTGACTTCAAGTACCTCATCTTTTTCTTTCTTAGCTGGCTGCCTTCAACCTTGTTAAATTTGCTCTTATTGGAATATAGCCCTTTTTTGTTTCCATTACTGTGTTAGCTCCTGTTTCTTCCACTTCTTCAGCATTTTTTTTTTCTTTCTCTCCATCTGTTAAAGAATTATCTCCATTTTACCCCATGGAAATGTCATCCACATTCCTGCATGCATTTATGCTTCAAGACAAATTTAACATTTAAAAAGAGATGATAATATCTCTCTCTCTCTCTCTACTCCTATCAGTTTGATGTTTTCTGCAGATCTGCTGATGTACTCTCTTCTGATGCTCGGGTTGTTGACAGTGAGAGTAAGCAGAATCCGGTCCAATATCAATACCTAAAGGATGCCCAGGTACTGAAATGAGACTGATCACCCTCCCTAGATTCTCAGTGTTGCCACTCCTGTGGCATATTCCAAATACATATACTCCATATTCCAAAAATACAGGAAGGTTCATAAACCCAAGCACATAATGTAAAATTATCTTAATCACAGGAAATATTTTTAATAGCACTTCTGTCCTTCTCTGGGCCAAACAAAGGTAATTTCAAGGATCCTTACAGCATTCTCTTATGGAAAGATCTTTGTCTTTAACCCTAAACCTTGTCACTTAGTTAGATTTTACAATTTTAAGTTGAAGGGATGACAAAAAAAATCCCAACAGGTCCTGTTTAAATGCACAAGCCATGCAGACACCTAGAAAAGAAGGCTGGAGGAATTTTTGCTATAAATTGAGACTTATATTCTACTCCAAGGTACTGACTTGCTGAAATCAGACATTCCATAGAAGCCTTTCTGAACATCTGGTCAGACATGATCAATTCTTAACTTATCTTTCTAGGTAGATATAGAAAACACTTTCCCCAAGAAAAGACTTCTCTTCATCAGAAAATTTTACGCATTTAGGCTCACTCTTTTATTACGTATAAAAATCACAGAAATTTGACCATCAGTGGGAGTGAAAAGAAATTTTAAAAGGGTAAAACTCATCAGATTATCACTCTTGGCAAAATACCCAGTTGAATAAAAACATTGTCATGGAATTATTTTGGTGTTGGTGGTGGTTGGTTGGTTGATTTCGAGTTTTTTTATCCTGCATTTTCTTTCACTTATGATTTTATTTTTTGCTATGATCACCCATTCCAGGAACAGAACATCTCCCAGCTAAGGTGTTGATAACAAAAATAATGACTAGTTTTTGTATTTGTTTTGAAAAATTAAATTTGGGGCTTTAAAATTGTATTTTAATTTTTTTTTTAATTATTAACATAGGATTTCTCCCATATTCTTTAAGCCAATGAATGTTAGGTGTCTGAACTAGGCCAGCTGGTTACTTTTATTATTAAAATTTTATGATTTATGGATCCTAGCTATCTACTTCCATAGCTTCAAGAAGTACCTGGACAGTGCTTATACTATTAATATCCTGTTTCTAAAACTAAAGCTGCTTAAGAATACCCAACAGTGAAACCAGAATTGACTTGATGCTCTAGATAGAACTCATTAACTTTTCATTAAGCACACTGTTTCAAGTACAAATACATTTTCATATATATTGTAAGATCATTTGCTGTATATTCCTGTTAAACTGACAATTTTCTGTAGTCGGATAATCCTCCCCCTCCCCTCTCCAGCTATTTTCTCATTTCCAGTTCTTCTATTACTCTCTAAAGAGAAGTGGCATGAGCATGCTGCTGCACTGATAACTTTTATCTCATTTTTGTCTCAAATAATCAGAAGCATCTAATTGTAATGTGGTATCTTAAAGCTCTCTGCCAGAGAAAGAACTTTGTAAACAGACTGGGTTTTTTTCTCTCTGGCTATGGGTGTTTTATATTTTTTTGTTCTGTTTTTCCAAAAGTCATTCTCCTTCTCTTATCCGAATTAAGCTTGATCTTCTTCAAACACTAAAATCCACTTAAATTTAACTGAAATCATCATCCAGCAGTTTCAACTTTGTTACACAGCTCAGTATAAATGAATCTGTAGTTAGGTAATGGAATCTTTTCTCATCTTTATTTTTGACTTTTAAAGTTTGTTTTCTAGGAGAAACTTTGAAAAATCTTGATTTAATCCCAGGCTCTGCTTTCCCCCCCTCTATCTTATTCCTTTTAAGTTTTGTAATTTTTGACAAAATTTTTCATGACTTGCAACAGAATTGTAGAATTTGACCTTCATGATTCAGGAGCTAGAGGAATTAAAAGTTTAAATTCTATCAAGGACATGAAGCATAGACAGCATGCATCACATAAATGCCAGTGGAAAATCCTTAACAAATGAGATAGAACTGCATATTAATAATAAAGTTAACATATAACTGTTTAGGATTAAATTAGAGATCTAGCCTGAGCCACACATATAGAGAAAGTATTATGAGTTATATATTCTGTTATAAGCATAGACAATAATTTAATTTTGGGAAGTTACTGATTTCTATTAGACATTTACTGTATTCTCAAAATATCCTGTATTTTTTCCACCACATTGTAAGACAATATGAATAACTAGCTCTAATACAAACATCTGCAAGATGAGTTACTGATTTGGTGAAACTAATTACATTCCTCAATATGTAATGTCTGTCCACAAAACTTTCATAAACTATTTACTATAAACAGCATTAAAGGGTATGATAGAATATTTCATATTATTTTATGCCTTGAGCTTTCAAAAAAGTGCTACCTTATTGTTTATTATTTTATGAAAAGAAAATAAACAAAATACTAAATCTGATAGAAGTAAACAATTTCTCCAATAGACCAATGTTTATTCCTTAGACAAAAGTTAGTTTTAGACAGAGCATAGCACTTTTAATAAATCATAGCAAATGAGGCTGTTTGAATCATATTTCAGATAAATTTAATTTTCTGTATTTTATAATAGTGCTATAATAATTAAGTTGATAGTCTATTAAATCATATGTAGTGCTACAACATTTGTATTTTGTTTAAAATTCTCTATTTCTTCATTTAAGTGAAATAACATCTATATATATATATGTGTGTGTACTATTTAGTGCAAACAAATAAATATAGAATATCAAATCATGGAATTGTTTGGTTTGGAAGGGACTTTTAAAGTCCATCTTGTCCACACCACTTGCAATGGGCACAAACATTTTCCAACAGATGAGAAATGTTCAACCACAACTTGGATACTGCCAGGGAAAGGCCATCCTCAACTTCATCTTGGAAATCTATTCTAAACCTATCCTCTTTCAGTTTAAAACCATTACCCCTTGCCATATCACTACAGGCCTTGGCACAAGATTTCACTCCAAATTTCATATCAGCCCCCTTTAAATATTAAAAGGCCACAATAAGTCTCCATGGTTCTCCTTTGTTTCACTCTGGTGAGACCCCCTGGAGTTCTGCATCCAGGTGTGGGCCCCAGCACAAGAATGACATGACCTGTTAGAGTGGGTGCAGAGGAGGACCATGAAAATGGTAAGAGGAGTGGAACATCTCTCCTACAAGGACAGGCTGAATTTGAGAATTTGAGAATCTTCAGCCTGGAGAAGAAACTGGAAAGGCCTTATTGTGGCCTTTCAGTATTTAAAGAGGCTCATAAGAAAGGTGAAGAGAGACTTTTTTACCAAGGCCTGTAGATTTCACAAGGGGCAGTGGTTTAAACTGAAAGAGATTATGTTTTGATTATATTGGACAGTGATATAGATAGATGATCTCTAAAGGTCATCAGGAAATGTAGTAGCAGATTGAGGGAGATGATCCTCTGTCTCTACTCAGCCTTAGTGGGGTCACATCTGGAGTGCTGTGTTCAGTTCTCAACTCAGCAGTACAAGAAAGACAAGAAGCTACTGGACAGGGTCTGGCAGAGGATTACAAAGATGATGAGGGGTCTGGAGCATCTCTCTTATGAGGAGAGACTGAGGGAGCTGGGCCTGTTTAGTGTGAAGAAGTCTGTGAAGGGCTCTCATCAATACAAATAAATATTTCAAAGGTGAGTGGCGCCAGACTCTTTTCACTATTGTCCAGTGACAGGAGGAGAAGTAATGACCATGAACTAAAATACAGGAAGTTCCACCTCAGCATGAGGAAGAACTTCACAGTGACAATGCCAGAGCACTGGACCAGGTTGTTGTGAAGTCTTCCTCTCTGGAGACATTTAAAATCCACCTAGATGTTTTCCTGTGTCACTTGCTCTAGGTGACCCTTCCTTGGCAGGGGGTTGGACTGGATGGTCTCCAGAGCTCCCTCCCAACCCTAACTATTTTTTGATTCTGTGATTCTGTGTCCTTTCCAACCAAGCTATTTTTTCATTCCAGAATTCTGTATTCAAGAAACGTAACAAAACCAGTATAAAGTACCACATTTCAGCATTAGCTCAATGGTTCTGTAACTGCCACTATGAATTCAATGGATTCACTGCATTCATACAGTTGCTGGCCGTAACTCTTTTTTTCTGTCATAATAAAGGTTTCATTTTCCCCAGGTGAGCATTAGAGAGATTTTCCTCTGACCCTTTTATACTTTGATCTTGGAAAGGTCTCACAGAAGGCTGCCCTCAGCTTTTAAGGGCTTGGGTTATGACTGAAATGTTTAAGGAAGACAATTTTTCATTAAAAGTATGTGCTGTTATGGCACAGTGAAAAAAAAAAAGTGTTATCTAAGTTAACACACTGTGGAGAATATGGTTCTAAAATACACATCTTTCTGTGTATTTATCAGCTGCAGAATAAGACCAGGGAAATTTCAAGAGAATACTGTTGAATAGGATAGACAGGGAAAAATTCAGGGAAAAGGTACGGGTACACGTATAGCAAAATTACTTGCATATAGCATCCAAAAGAAGAAAAATACACACAATCAAAATTGGAGAATTTTCATTTATTTAACTCAGCTAGTAAAAAATTCGGGAAAGTTACTGAAATATTTTGTAATAACAGAACTTAAAAAGACTTGCTTAGGAAGTCTACATAGTTACCTTCTTTTTTCCAAAATTGTAGAACTTCTTTGTCTGAATGACAAGTTTTATAAGTCAGTCTACTTCTTTCTCTTTCTTCTTTTTATCAAATTTAATTATTAGCATAAAGAAAATAGCACGAGGACTTAATAAAAAAATTGCCTTACAATCCTAGGCACACCTATTCATAATGAGGGTCTTTTCTGGATTAGTTCTGTCTCCAGCCACCTGTCTTCTGCTTCTGTCAGACTTAGCAAACATTCATGACAGATGCTGCAGAAATAAGCATCTGCTTAGTTTTTCAGATCTCTCTTGCTGTTCTCTCAGCCAAAACGATGGAGAATAGATGAGGAAACTTGATTTTGTATGCCTCTTGCATGTACATGCTTACTAACATAAAATCCAAAGGAAAATATTGATGAGCAGGATCCAGGACTTGATTTAATCTTTATCATCTTTGCTGTTAATCAGTTTCTTTGCCTCTTCCAGTTTTTGTGAAGGTGATTTTGATGCTTATAGAAGTCTCAGTGAGAAAATGTCAAGGTAGGGGACCTGAACATTTCAAGATAAAATTGTAAATAAGCTTAAATTACAGGAAGTGCTATTAAAAATGGCTGTTAAAACACTGAATATACACTTAGGTTTTCCCCTAAGTACTGAAAGAGATCTGATTTTTTTAAATACACCTGTTCTGATAGTGTTGCAAGAGTGCATAACATAAACAGGCATTTTATCATGATGTCATGCAGTTCTTCTCTGAGTGGAATTATCATGAGGTAGTAAAATCTAAAAATATAACATATAATTATAAACTGGTAAATCAAAAGTAAGCAATCTTATCCCAACAAGCATTTCCAGATAGACAATGTGATATATCTGCGATTACTAAATCAACAAACTAAGTTCCACTTATTCACTTATTATTATTAATATACACTTATTATTATTAATATCCACTTATTGGGTATTCTTGCAGTAGTTCACCAGAGTCTCTAATTTAAGAAATATTTAGAAAAATGGTAAAACCCAATCCTTTCAGGTTAAACTGGGTCTTTGGATTGATGGAGTCAGCAGCAAAGCCTAAGAAACTATTAACCTGATGGTCACTGTTTAGGGAAACCTACAGATGCCTCAGCTGGATTAAGTTCCATTAGCAGATAAAGTTTTATTATTTTAGATGTCCCAGGATATCCAGCCTGGCCTTTATCTGCCACTCCAGAAAGTAAAGGGCCTTGAATCATTGTTAGTAACCTGACATGGAAGTCTCAGGTAGTCTAAAGCATCTGAAAAGAAACAGGATGTCTAAGTTTGAGGAATTGTATCACTTCCAGAGAGACATTTTTTTTCTTTTGATATTGTCAGGAGATGTACTTATTGTCTGCAGAATCTAACAGAAAAAAGCACTCCGTAACACTTCTGTTATTAATAGAAAAATATTGTAATCCCCCAAGGAAACTTCAAACATTTTTATTATAATCACTGTGTTATAGTAATTCCTATATTATAATTATATTTAATGGGATATAGTTATAGAATATCAATAAAATCTAAAAGGCATTATGTGTGCACCCTAAACAGGCTTTCAGTACCATTATACAATGGACATCAATATATTTTCTATCACTAATTGTTTAAAAGGATTCATATTTTCCTGTTTGTTTCCTGTGGCCACAGTATGAGCGCATTGCAACTCTAAGCATTTTTTAAATTGAGAAATAGTTACTATTTCCTGAATTATGTATCTGTGCTCTTTTCACCTATGGAAATTTTAACACAACATGAGAGCTGTACTTCTGAGCACCCATAATAAGACCATGTATTGGTTAACTTGGCAGAACTCCTTGGAAATATAATCAGGATTTTAGAGCAATACATTTTGTAAGTTGCATTAGGCTCAGCTCTCAGCCAACACCTCCCAATTATCTCTCCTGGATGGTCCTTTACCTTCAAATGAACTCCATCAAACCTCTAGTAAAAAGGCAGTAGAAAGTTAAGGCATCAATTATCCAGCACTACAAAGTACTTAAATGCAACTTCAATGCCTGGATAGATCATTTAGAACTGAAATTTAAAGAACAGTGTGCCCATTTTAAGCAAAATGTACTATGTATTGGTAAGAAAAGGAACTACGGAAGATATTGAATGGTCAGAGATTTAGATTAGAAATAAAAGACATATTAAATAGATAACACATTTCTGCAGGTGGAAGTGCCTTTACCGAGGGAAATATTCTGCAAGAAACAAAGTCTAAAATTCCAATATATGAGCATATGGCTCATATATTCACAAGGCTTTAGCAATTGTAAAGTATTGAAGAAGTCAGATTATTCACATGCTGAAATTCATTAGCTTTTCTGGGTACTCAGCAAACACCAAGAATTATGAGAAAAATCATCTGAACAAGAGGAGAGCTAATGTGTAAGTTCTTCTTCAGCCTCAGGGAAGCAACAGTCTTGCACCCCCTGCCCTTCTGCATTGCTATTATATGTAAGAAAGTAATGAGCAATCTCTAACAGAACATTTCCCCATCCTCACTGTGCAAGGCAATTCTGGGCACTGATTGTAAGGTTCCAATGCTTCAGAGGAAGACCTGAAAGATTACACTAGCCCTTTGCTCCACTCCTTATCCTCTGTTAACAGTAAAATAGCAATTATTCTTGTTGATATGTCAAATCATATAGTCTCGAGATAGAATATCTTGTGGTTTTTGTTTGGGTTTTTTTTTGGAAATGCCTGAGAGCAGAGGGATACAGCAGATACCCATACTAGGTAAAAGCAGTGAAAAAAGAGACAAAAAGTAAATTTAGTATCTCCATCTGAAAATAGTAGTTTATGTGTAAAGGAATAGAAAATACAAATTCTCTTTTAATGAACCTTTGTTAAAAGCAACCACTTTTGATTGAACTCTGATTTTTTCTATCAGGAATATATTAATCATAATAGAATGCACAGGGCAGTGCAGTGAAAAAAATAAAAATTTTTCTGTCCAGGTAGAGATCAGCAGATCATCACTTTACATTTACTTCCTTTTCTTCTGCTGCACAGAATTTACTTTTGGAAAGTGCTCTTCTACATCGCTCAGAGGGTAATCCTTTTTTGGATTTCAGAAGTACTCTTGGCACTGTCACAATTTAAAAACTTCAGAAAAAATATTTGTGAGCACCTCTAAATAGATTTTGCTTGTGATTTAATTTTAACTAATAAAATATTTACTTAATATTTGCACTGCACATCTCTGTTACTGTCACATTAGGTGACATACAGAAGATACTCCTGGGCTCATTTTACTGATTCATCTGCATTAACTGTGTAATAAAAAGTTGTCTCTTCAGAGGGAGTTTTGTAATTTAGCATTCAGATTACTGAAAAAAAATTCCTTGTGGGTTTCAGAAATGCACTAACAAATTTTGTTTTTTCAAAATGCCCAGAAAATCACTGTACTGCAACATCAAGCCATGAAAGTGCTGGGTGAAAGACTGAAACTTTAAGAAATTATCTGAACATTATTTGACTTCTATCCCTTTAATTGCACATTTACAATATTTTCAGCACACCCTCATGCTTTATCCTTTCTCAAGAGGATAAGACTCCAGACACCAAGTAATATAGTAGACTTTCAAACCTCCTTTACTTAGTAGACTTTAATATGAGCAGACAAAACTGGTACATTCAAAAAGACTTAGCAAAGCAAAATATGATTAAGCTTCATCAATGTAACAATAATATATTTTACATATGAATTCTTGGACTATATTGTCTAATCCTTGCAGGTAGTTACTATTTAGTGAACTTGCTACTTACAAGAGATTTAGCAGAAAACTGTAAAAGAATCCCTCACAATAAGATACTTACTGTCATTTGAAAGACATTTTTTGCAAGGTTTCAGAAAAGACGTACACACTTATTTTTATATGATAGAATGGAAATTGCATTGAGTATAGAACAGGTGCAGGCCACTATTTTTAACTAGAGACTCACACCATGTATGAAACAAGATGATTTTTCTTCTATCTATCTATCTAATCTACCTGACTGTCTATCTATCTATCTATCTATCTATCTATCTATCTATCTATCTATCTATCTATCTATCTATCTATCATTTTGGTTCTAGTTTTATTTTGGGAATTCCTAAAGAAAAGTGACTTGTGTGTGAAATACAGTATCTTATATGATTTATAAGAATTCCATAGCATTGTTTTTATGTGTATGTTTGAATAAATTCTAGCTATTTTTTTGAAATTTCTTCTACAAAAGTATACTCTGGAGAGGATTTTACCTAGAACATTTCAACAGAAGATTGCTGTTTGACCAGAAATGTAGCTGTATTTTCAGTGCCCACCAAATGCTGCTAGTTTAGGTTTAATTTGTTCACTGTAAATGGCTTTGATCAGAATTGATGTAGTAATGAAAACAGAAATCAGGATTCTTGATTTCTAAAGTCAGAGGAAAAGGTACATCCCTTATTATGACATTAAAGTTAGGTTTTATTGTTAGTTGACCAATAAATATTATCTTTAAAGGTGTGTATAATTCAGTGAGATCTGCACTAAAAATTTAGCTTCTCACATATTCACTTTTTTATCTTGCTACATTGGTGGTCACTATTTCAGATATTCTTGGATAGTACTATACCATTGTACTTAATATCACAAGGATTTTTATGGAAATCAAAAGAAACTGTCCATGAATTGACAAAAAACCCATAAAAATATAATAATTTATATTCAAACACATTCATTTTCTGAATATATAAATCAGAAATAAATTACCTCATAAATAACAAAAATTTAGAAAAACAATATAGAGCAACAAAAACTAAGTGTTTGAAGTCTTTGTGGACAAAGTTATAGAAAAATGAAGATAAAAATAATGGAATACCACATTTAGAAGCATGAGATCAGAGAAATGATTTTTATAAATGGCTCTTTAGTTTTTTTCCCACAGAAGAGGTTACTAGGAAAAACATTTGTGTACCAAGAAGTAACGTACAGTTTTAAGTGTACAATCTCTCTTTTCAAAAAAGTGGAACTAACAGCTGAAAGCAGTAAAAATGTCCATCATTTTTGAGGGGGAAATAGGAAACTAATTTCATACTAGGAACTACATGCTTAAATTGCCAAAAATTTATGTCACTAGTTTTAATTTACTCACAGACTTAACTTAGGAAAACTTGAGCTTCCTCTTTGTGTCAAGCTGTCTATTTCTCCAAAGAGATTAAAAAATCTGGCAGCAGTTGTTCAAACATTGGAAATCAGACACTATCTACATTTATTTGGATTGACTCCCTGCTCTCTGCGTGAGACATATATGCCATACAGCACCTTTCCCAACAAACATGTGTCAATGTCATATTTGTGTAAAGAAAGATGTAATAAGGAGATTGCTCATTAATAGCTTTTAGAAGGCTGGGAAATAGTGAGCAGATTGAAGTCCAGACATCCATAAGGATTCCCAATATAAGTGTTTAAAACAAGGCAAAATGAACCCAAGCATTAACATTCAGGCAGTTCAATGTGTGTACTGGGCCACTGTTTGCTCTTATTTGCTTACCCAGGAGAACAGCTGCCAAACTCAGAGCCACAGCAGACAAGCTGCTTCACCCAGCAGTGCAGCTCGCCTTTCAAGCTCTGCCTAAAATAAGCCATTTTCAAACACCAACATTCTACTAAATGGTGATGCTTTGACAGTCCTTCCAATGTGTGGGAGAACCTAATTGATGGCAAACTAGCAATACCCAAACTCACTGAACTGTCTCTGCTGCTCTGGCAAGAATAGCAACAAGGAGTTACATCCTGGTGTGTTATGGGAGTTCAGACAAGGCACCCTGCTCAGTACCCTGCACTGCAGGATGATGCCAGAGTCCTACCTGTCTTCTCTATGAAACAGAGGACTTGACAGCAGGAAATGAGTTGTTCTGTCAGGATGAGGTGAACCATGCCCTAAAGAGAATATGCATTCAACCCACCTGTTCCTGAATGAAATTCAGATTTTTTTTTTTTTTTTCATTTGATGTCTGTCTTCCAACAGTTTATGAAACCTTTCAGATATGTTGCCAGAGCAAGAGAGATTGGCCTATACGTCTGAGCTACACTTGCATGAAACCTCACCTGAGTATTGCAAACAATAGAATGATTCAAATCAAGAGAGATGCCTAGTTTCTTGGACAAATAGAAGTACACTGCTCGTCAGGCTATGATTTGCTACTTTCTATCCACACTTGTCTTTCCTTAAAATAAAATTCCCACCAACATCATTTTCTTTTCTTTCTAGCAAAAGGAGACAATACCAAATTCCCTTCAATCACTTACAAAGAAATAAAATGTAGACATAAAGACTGTCCTGGTATATTTCATGTAATTTTCTTACAAGAAAAATTTATTTTTGCTTCTCTTTGTGCTAATAATTTTGATTGTATTCTGTGGAGTACTCACTGTACTGTTCCATTAGAATCTGTGCTTTGTATAGAAAGACAGTAACTTTTCTCTATTTTAGACATGGGAAAAGTGAGACACAGAGAGGAATTGCTTGACCAGTGTTATTCAGCTTATTCACCTCCTTTCTGCCAGTACATGCAGAAACCAATGCAGTGTTGTACTTCTTATCGTAATGGAAGCACTTGCTTAAGGAAACAGCTTAACTTCCTGTAATCCCATAGCAAAACAGTTAGTAAGAAAAGGAAAAAAAACCCTAAAATATCAAATTTTGGAGTCCTCTTAAATATAGCAGATTTGAAAGGGCTCTGTTGATAACACATAGCTATGAATCAAAGTTCTCACAGAAAACCAGGTTTGTTTTTTCACTTACTACCACAACATTACAATTAAAAACATAATTAACAGTTAAATTAACAGAGGCAAAGAAACTATAATAGCCATTAAAGTATTTGTTCCTTAAATTATAATAACATTTATGCAGTCTTATCTTCAGCTCTGCAAACCTTTTTGTTGGGCATTTTTTGAAGATTAGTGTAAGCATCTTTATAAAGAGTCATTCAAAAGGAGATGAATGTGGATGGCCAATGAACAAAGCAGTATCAGTAGAATACTGTTTTCAAAAGCTGAAGCTCTTGAGTATGTTTGAAAAACGCCTGTATTATTTTTCCAAATTAAAACCAGAGCAAAACAA
Organism: Urocynchramus pylzowi; assembly: GCA_013397555.1. NCBI lineage: Eukaryota > Metazoa > Chordata > Aves > Passeriformes > Fringillidae > Urocynchramus > Urocynchramus pylzowi. The sequence goes on from VZRH01003701.1 coordinate 565,694, forward strand.
AACAAAATCTGAAGAAAGAGAGCTATGTTTGATTTTCCTTGCTTAAAGGGAATTTCAGTTTTAATTCAACAGTGCTTCATAACAGTTTACAAGTAATAATTTTTCCAATTGTTGTACTGTAGAAATGGAAATTAGAGATTAAAAGTCCATAGAAGAAAGGCTCTGTAGGGTCTTTTGTTAGGTATATTCTCATAGCTGTCATTCCCTATCATAAGATAGTTCAGAGTAGCTAGGTCAGTTTGAAATATACAGAAAGTATTTGATCAAACAGAGAAGTTAGGTGACAGTAAGTCATCAGGGCTGCACAGCATCTCCCTAGATATCTGGCAACCATCAAATATAAAACTGCAGAACTGCTGACCAATGTGTGTACATCTTTAAAAAGAACCACAGTGACACATCAGTAATTTCAGCATCATTATCATCACTGACAAAAGGAGTGTTCAATGTAAACTCTGGTTCTATGAATGAGTCTAGGCTTTTTCAAATTAACTTGAGCATGAATAAAGACAAGTCCTACTCAGGACCCTGCTTCAGAGTGAGGTTCTCCAAAGCAGCAGGTGGATTTCTCTTCCACCATGGACTCCATTGGCTGGAGGGGCACAGCTGCCTCATCATGATCTGCAGTGAAATCACAGGCTGCAGTGAAATCTCTGCTCTGAAGGACCTCCTCGTTGCCCACAGAGTTGCTGCAGATGTGTTTCACATATTCTCCGTCCTCTTTCCAGTTGCGTGTGCTGTTGTATAGCAAATTTTTCCCCTTCTTAAATAGGTTAATCCAGGGGCATTGCCACCATCACTGATGGACTAGCAGTGATTTAGCAGTGAGTCCATCCTGAAGCCAGGTGGCATTGGCTCTGTCAGACACAGGGGAAGCTTCTGGCATCTTCTCACAGAAACCACTCACGTGGTCCCTCCACTACCAAAACCTTGCTGCATAATCCCAATATATGTCTATTCTCACAGCTGTCTTACTGAAAAGAGTGAAGGGATCTGCTTTTCCACTTTGTTAAAAATGGAATCAGAAATGAACTAATTAAGGCTCAAGGCCAACTTTTAAGTGTGCCAGTTTAGTTTCAGCTTAGAAGTGGATCCAGTCAAAGTTAGAAGCAGAACAATTTACGGAATTAAGGGAGATGATAATGACTTCTAGAAAAATTATACGAGAGAAATAGGAAAGAAATCATTATACCAAAAGATTAAATAAAGAGAAGGATTGCATAACATAGGAGGATTTTATAATATTTAGAATACTGCTGAACTGCCATAACATTAGAGTACTAGAGAGCTAACTCACATTGGAACTACTAAAAATCAGCTTTTTCAGCTTCCATTTCACTGTCCCAGAACAGTCAGTCCCAAAGGACAAGCAAGAATTTTTATCCCTGGATATGTAGAAAAAGATTACAGCCCATTTTATCGTCCTTATTCTGAGGTTAATTTTAAGATTTGGTAGCAACAGTTGAAGTTATGACAGCGGTGAGTCACAAACAGGGTGTGAGACAAGCAAGAATATCAATCTCAGTGCAGGAAGCTAGTTCTCAGACAAAACTGGTGCTATTGAAGCACTTAAACTTCTGGTAGCTGAGGTCTTTCTTGTTTTCGGGAACGCCATCAAAAGCACAGAATTATTTTCAGTTAGGAGGGATTGAATAGTATTCATTCCAAATTGCTGGAATGTGATGAATGTTTATTACTGGGCAAATACCTATTCAGTGTATTTTATATGAGTAGCAGATTGTTGTCTTTCTCATCACTACAATAACAAAATTGAGTTTTGGCTTTCAAATCCTTCCCTTCATCTTATTTTCTGTGTTTATGTCTTAGCTCTCCTAACTCATATCAAAACTGTGAAACTATATGCCTGTCTTATATTGCCTATGCTCAGTAAATTAATTAGCATGACATAATTATATAGGGCATGGTTATGAACATTCTATTCAATATTTTATGTGCACTTACATTTTTTTAGGAAGAGTGTTTCACACAAAAGCAGTAGTTGAAGTATCCTTATTTTTCTAACAGATAATTGGAGTGTTTGAATAGTCCGTAGGCTGAATGGGACTTTTTTTTGTTCGGTTTTTCATAAGATTGATAGCAACTAAAGAAAATGTAGGGGTTTTGAATGATTTGCCACGCTGTAGAATTTTTTCCAGTGGTAATACTGGAAGCTAAAATGAAACTAAAAGTTATTTATTTTAGAATAGTTTTAAGGGGAAAAATTGTTTTAAGTTTGATAAATTAGTATTTTCTGTTTTCTTCTTCAAATATATTTTTAAATGGAGATTCTAGAGCTACTGTAAATATTTATTCATTTTTCCTAGTATATCTTAGTGTGCACTCCTAGGTTATTTAGGAATTACTGTTGAGAAGACATTAGGATATATTTGTGTCATCCTCATGAGTGCATGCAATGCAATTCTCGTTTATTAGACCACAAAAGCATCTACCCTAAGAAACCAAATGTTTTCCAAAATTTATATTATTCTGGATCATAAATCACTTTTTGGATTTTAAGTACATAGATTTTGATGCCATTAGTAATCTGTAGATTATATCACCTTTTCTTTAGGAATATAAAGTAAAATGGAGTATAAAATGATAAGCTTATCCAGAAAGGCATGAATGAACTCTAATTCTTTCTTGCTGCTTTTGCTTTATCCATTCTTATGGGGATGCCTTCTGAGCTAAAGCCTATTAAAAAAAAAAATAAATTACTGGAACAGGAATTGATGCTATGTGGCTATCTTCTTAAAATATCTTTAACTTAATTTTTGTTTCTAATTCTCCAAAACAGAAAAAAATACTCTGTTAATTGCAACGTTTAAATAGTTAAATCCTATGTTACTTAGCAAGGTTGAAGTCTATGTATTTGTAATATATAAGTGTATACATTTGATGGTCTGCACTCAGTAAACTGAAATGTGAGAAGATAGAAAAAGGCAAGTCAGTTCATGAAAAGCATGGAGGAAATGTTGATACAGTGTGTATATTTATATATATACACACATATATGTTTATATATACAGTATACATTTAATTGTAAGGCAGTTAGCTTACTACAAATTAAGGACTTTTAATTACAAATTAAGGAATTTTAAAGGACTGAGATCATTGCAGATGTTTGCAAAGTGCTTCCTTCACTGTTAAGGGTAGCATAAAAAGAAAATTGTGGATGCTGCTTAAAACTCTGTGCCAGTGAAAGTTGGAATTACTGGCATAGGAAAGGTCAGTCGATTTTCTTCTGACTCATGAAGCAGAGAACAGGAATAACAGCCTTGTATTAATTTTGGTTTTATGTGTTAGATATAGGGAAGCCAAAGGAGGAGTGTACTGCTATTGTTAGAGTTGGTTATTATATTGTCAATTTTCAACTTGTTTTCATAAATTCTGCTAGAAGCAAGAACTTCCATTCAAATGAATGAGATATTTTGTGTAATTGGATGTAATATCAGCTCTACCTTGCCATACCTCTGTAACAAATTTACAAAGTTAAAGAAAATGGAATGAAATGGCTAAAGAAATTTATATTTTCTAGTTCTCCCACTGTTTGGACTGCTCAGCAAGAAAAAAAAAAAAGTGAGGATGTCAGACCCATTTTCTCCTTAGCCTACTGAGAAACAGATGTGAAAGTGTTCATCTGCTAATTTTTCAGCCAGCAGGCATTGTTACAATTCTACTAACAGGCATAGAAGCTGACAATCAAAAAAATTAATAACTATATACCAGTTCTGTTGGCTAGCAGGATATTGTAGGCTGGGTGCTCAGCAATATACTTTCACAGGAAACTGATGGAGTAAGTAATTTGGGGGTTACCTTATTGCAGTAAATTCAACTCAAAATAATAAGAGTCAAATGAAAAAGAATACCTTGTTTCCATCAGATAGTCTTAAAAAACAAAACCAACAAACTCAGAGATATTAAGTAGTGTCCTGTGCTAATTAATGATGCTACTTAAATATCTTACTGTCGTGAAAGAACAAAATAAAAACATAACCACAAAAATAAGTATTTTCAATAGAAACTTAAGTATCTTTGTACTTACTTATTTGTGAAGATCATAAAAAATATTTAGAACATGGTTTCCAGTTCTTCTGTTTCAGATTTACACTAATTTCTATTAGAGTCAGGTTTAAACATCTAAAACCAGAAAAACAGTCTGTATTGAAGTGTATAATGATATTCTAAATTTCAAGGTCTGACAAATGTTTTCAGGAGATATCTACATGTTTGGACATATTTTTGAAAGGAAGTGGACACACACAGTTTTTAAGAAACTGCAAGATATGACTGGTCTCTCCAGATAGGGAGATTAGCTGGAGTCAGTATATCGCGCCAGGTTCATAATCTCCAGGTTTTGTACTGCTCTATTAAAGACTTGAGGAAAAGAGGAAAGAAGGAATCTTGATTCATGTCTGTGTCTCACCTCCATAAGGTCAGAACAAGGTCAATAGCTTCAGAGCAGAGACCCTGAAGCTATTCCAAGAGAGTAGTGGGAAAGCATCCTGTGTTTTATAAACTCCATTTTCAAATTACTTTATTTCTTTGCTAAAATTTTGCACTCACAAATAAATCTGAAAACAGATTGTTCTTCTATGAAATTAGGTTACAGCAATGAGCCTTTTCATAGCTTGAAAATACAGAATGGTGAAGATAATAATGTGCAACAATTATTTGGGGTAGTACTTCAAATCATTTTATTACCATTTAATCCACTTCTAGAACTGCTTTTGCATACATTACTAGCATAAAAAAAACAATGAAAAAACCTGTACCTGTTCAGTTACATGTTCATAATTTTCTCATCTAGTAAATAAAATGAAAATATAATATAATATAAAATTATATAAATATAATATAAAGAAAAAAAATAATATTTAACAAATAAAAAAATCCAACACCTTCAACCTAACTACATTGAAGATTTGATGAAGCATCTTGCAAGTCAACAAACTCAGATTCTAGTAGGCCAGCTAAGTAAATGAACTGAAAATTCAGGACCTGTTATTCAGGAAAGGTGAACTGTATCGTACTCAATGCACTGTAACTGTATAACTGTGCAACAAAGAGCACTGTAATACTCTTTGGGTAATTGATTCAGAGCATTTAATTTTAGGTAACCAACTATAACATAGTTATATGAAACCATAAAACAACCAGATCTTAACTAAGAACCAATCTGGAGAAGCTATTTAATGAAAAAATAATTTACCTCTATTACTAGTGGAATTTAAAAATCTTTCAAAAGATAAAGAGAAGCACAAGGTATGCAGTTAAATTAAAGTTAAGTATTTGTTTTTCTTCTAAGTAAAAAATTTTGGTCAGTACTACAGAGATTAGACCAGTTATTTCTTACCAGTTCTAAATTTTCTAATTTGTACCTAAGATAAAATATTTAAACTTAGTATTTGCAAATGCATTCCTCTTTAAATATATTTAAGGCCACATCCACACGTAATGTGAAACAATGTGACTGTAAAAATCAGTGGGGCAATACAAGCCTGGTTCTCAGCATCCTGCACAAAAATTCTGAGTTCACTGTTGTCCAAATTAAATACAGAGTTTTGTTTGAACTGTTCCTTTCATGGAATTCATGACAATTTTTTCAAATTTTTTATAGGTTTACATTTGCTCTTAATCCTAATTGATTTTCTGATTGCTTTTTGCAGCTGTAGTTCTAATTAAATGATTAGCCAAGTAATAAAGATGATCTAATTAACATGTTCTAGTTAATCTCTATTTGTAGTTGTTGTTTTCTTTATGAAGTTGCTTTATATAAGGAAGCCTTAACAATTTGTTTGGTATTGTGGATACTGATATAGACTTCCTCCAATTAAATTTCCTCCCATACAGTTTTTCCCTTTGATTTAGGATCCCAAAATACTAAAATAAGTTAGATGTTCTGTTCCCTGCTCTTCAAAGACCTGCTATTATGTTCTTACAGAAAAATGCCCCCTCTGTTATGACGGCAGATTTCCTGGGTTTTTGAGACTGGAGATTCAGAAAAAATTTAACTAAGATTCAGTGTTTAATTGTATTTCAAGTGCATGTACAGAAAGCTGCAAAATTTCTTAGGTCTGACCTCTTAGGCTGAGTTCACTTGGTCTGCTCAGCCTGGAGAAGAGACTGAGGGGAGACCCTCAGCTGTCTACAGGTTTCTCATGAGGGGAAGAGGAGGGGCAATGATCTCTTTCCTGCTGTGCCCAGTGACAGGACTCAAAGCAATGGCATGAAGCTGAGTCAGGAGAAGTTTATGTTGGATATTAGTAAAAGATTCTTTGTCCAGAGGGTTGTTGTGCACTGGAAAACGCTTCTCAGGGAAGTGGTCACAGCATCAAACCTGACAGAGTTCAAGTGTTTGGAATGGTGTGATTTTTGGATTCATGTTATGAAGGGACAGGAGTTGGATTTGATGATCCTTGTGTATTCCAGGATATTCTGTGATTCTATAGTTAATTCATAAAGCAGAGCACTACCTCTGCCAAACAGTGTAATGTTTCTGCAGTGTGATACAGTGCATGTCCAGGTCTGGGACAAGCACTGTGTTGTGTAAACAAGAGTTGGCACTTTTGTTGTGTTTGATCTGAACTAGCTGGTCCAACAAGGCTGCAGCTTCACTTTTGGAAGAACACATTAGTGAAAATACTCTTGACTTTGGTTTCTCTACCTTACAAATATTTTTAAAATTGTCCTCCAGCTCCTCCCAAAGTCACGTGTCACGTATCAGGAGACAAAGGCATGACTTAAAACAGCTGTTATTGAGGTTTGCAGACAAATCATAACTAAGTTCCACAACTCTCATAGACACAAACTGAATCCACTTGAAATGTTTCATAATAGGTGTATAAGGGCTTGGGGGTCCCAGATGTAAGTGTTATGTATTACCAATATAGTCAATCTACTTTAAGATGAATTCCAGGCACTGTGTACATTTCAGCCTGAAGACTGTGGATCTTTGCTTGGACAGAGTAACTTAATAGCATGGATCTAGACTCATTTATGCACTTCCACATGGGAACTACTTTTACACCATTTCTTGACACAGAAAAATCTCTCTCACTTTAAGTGTAGCGACTTTCTGTCAGGGAAATGCTGGAAGCCACAGTGAATTAGAAAGGAAATGTGTTACCTGCAGCAAACTGGATTCACATAATATTATCAGAACTATTGCCACATTATTCTGTAATTTATTCTGACAGCATACGTATCTATCCATTCAAGAAAAAAAGAGAAAAAAATATTTAAAGACTCTCATTGAATCAGATACTTCTGCGTGTCACACGCATCATTATGCATCTGTAATGATGGTTTCCCTGTGGTAAACTGAGAAAAATGATACAAAAAGAAGTATAACTTACTTCTGAAATCTATCATTCATTACCCTACTTGTCTTTTTTTTCCCATTGATTATTAATATTGAATGTTAGTATGTGATTATATTCCCCTTCCTAATTCACTCATACATGAGCTCTCTTAGTAACATTATTTGGTCTTAAACTCAAAACAATAAGGAAAATGAATGTTCATGTCATCAAATCTAATGGCTAACTTTCTCAGTTTATTAGTTTAACACGCTACCTGAATCCTCCTGCTTCCTGAGAAATTTTCCTGAGAAATTCCTTAAAAAGAAATTATAAGAATTTCACTCTTATAAAGAAATAAGATAAAATTCGGTTCATTCAATGTTCAGAAAATCCATTTTTAACAAATGGAGAGGGAATAAACATGTACACTCAGGTGCCCTGGGATATTACCTTAATCCCCTCAAAATACTCTATATAGGGACTGGTCTTTCAGAAGTGCTGAGCCATACCTGTCTTTTCTATCAGCATGTCTCAGACACCAAGAGGCAATATAGAGTATACAGTGAAGAAGTCATGAGTCAGGTGCTGAAACTGAGATTCTTGAGAAGTCTTAAAATATGTGATCCATGCTTCATGAGTCTGGAAGAGGACCTATGGGAGCCATGAACTTTTTAAAGAGCCAGATGGAGTTAAATGGATTAGTGTAGTGCTTTTAAAACATCACTATGTTTCTAAGTTCAGGCAACTGAACAACACTATAATATTTCAAACAGTGCTAAAAATCAGTCTAAGTGTAGGAAACTCAATTAAGCCTAGGAGCTTAATTGAAAACCTACTCTACTGTCTAAATCAAAGGATTCTTTTTCATCTTCTTAACCTTCAACACTTACAAGCTTGAAATGTTTTAGGATATCTGGATATGTTTTTCAGGTGCCATTTCCAAAATAATTTAAATCCATTAGATATCTCTCTTTTTTCTTATTATACTATAGGTATTGTATTGTACAATATAAAGACTTTATAAAAAGCCCTAAAGAAAGTTGATATGGCTGAGATAATTTCAATATATTAACAATAACAGTAAACTTGCTTTAAACATGCACATATGTAAGCCATGAACTTACAATCTCATATCTGCTGAAAACCCAGAGAAAAATAATGTAGAAGCAACATAAAAATTAAAAAAAAAATAGGAGGCAATATTCCTCTTGTGAAAAAAGCACACAATCACATGTGCTTTCTTATTGTATAGACAAGATTGTCTTCACATTCAGGTAATATGATTCTGATGAGCTTTCTCATCTGAAGCCCTATGCAGTGGGAAAGACCTATTGATTGTCTTAAATTCATGTTTTGCAAAAAAACTTACACACACTTCCCATATTACTAAAATGCATAGTCTGTATCTTCAGGCTTTCCTTTAAAATCTCTATTTTTAGATATTAACAATTCAAGAGGATCATAATTTTCATCTGCATAAAATTATTCATAGTATTTATTTTTGTTTCATCTTAAATAGATGTTATACAGAAATTATCTTAAATTCAGAAAGTATGTCTTGAATTTAATCTTCTAGACTTACAAAAATGAGATTTAAATATGATTTTGAAAAAAATGAAACATGGGGAGCATTAATTTAACATTTATGCTATCAGATTTAACAGTTGTTTCCATAAATCTCTTCTGTCTGAGCAAAAAAAAAAAAAAAAAGGTAGAACTTTATAATATATGTGACTATCATTTTAATTATGTTAGTGTCAGCCTTCATATGGTGTTAATAAACACTTGTATTTATATAGTGCATTTATAAGAATTCATTTATTCACTAACATTTAGATCTTGATACAATGCCAAACCTCTCTACTATGCAGAATATAAAATATATGGGGCAAGAGAGGAAAAGTAGCATATTAAATTACTACAGAAGTTTTACATTTGTGTGGAATTATGTCATTGTTTATGCAGTAAATTTCCCCAGACTTTCCTATGATCTCTGGTGGGCTTTAACTGATTAGTATATAAGACCAGTCAGTCTTATATACAGATACAGTGAGAGAAAGGTCAAAAGTAACCCAGTCACTGTAGGCTACAAAATATCCTTTTGGCCAATTGGAGTCAGCTGTGGTCTGAGGAAAATTCCTGGGTCCTTGGGGCGGAGAGCTGGAAAAAAACAAATAGTGTATCTTGTCAGCAGAGATGGTCAAAAGCATCTTGGACTATGATAACCAGATAATAACCAATAAATCAAGGGAAGTGATGGTCATCCTCTACTCAGCAATCATTAGACCACATTTCTAATAAAGCTTCCAATTTTGGGCCTGCTGAATATGAAAAACGTCACAAATATAGCTGGAACAAGTAGAGCCGAGGGCTACCATTATGGTTAGGGCTGGAGCACTTGTCCTGAAGGTGATGAACAGGGACTCATTCAGCCTGGAAAAGAGACAGCTTCAAGGGAACCTAATAGCAGCTTCTCTGGAATGAGTGGAGATAGGCAAGATGACAGAGGAGACTGATCAAGGCTCTTTGTAGTCATGCATGGTAGGCGGGTTAGATGCAACAGGCACATGTACAAACAAGAGACAAACTTGGTATAAGAAGAAACTTTTTTTCCTAAAACAACAGCCAGGAAATGGATCACATAGCTCTCAGAGACTCTGCAGTCTCCAGCTTTGGAAATTTTCCAGACCTTACTGGACTAGTCAGCTGCACCTCAGAGGTAAACATATTTTGAGCAGAAGGTTGGGCTAGATCTCTCCCAACCCTATCATATTATCCTATGAAATACTTATATTTTCTTGTTTAGACACAGCTCTTAATACCACTTCTCTGGAGACTTTTAATAGCATCCAGAGGAAATGTTTATATGTATATAATTGCTAGTAATTTTCTACCTCTCCTGAGAAAGACTGTAAAAATATTATTGAGAGACAGAAGCTGTTATATGTTTTTATTGAGTAGACATTATTACAATGAACATCATTATTCCTCTTCAGCTGAATTACTTTCTAAATAGGTGACCTTTGGGAATATCTGAGGGGTTTTTTATAATACTTGATGAAATGTTTGATTTCATTCTTAGTTGTAGTAGTCCAAAACTGTGCCAAATTAACAATGAAGACATAACATTCCCAAAGTATAATTTTATATCCTTGTTTTTCTGTAAACTTCTGTGCTGTGTTCTGAGTCATTCTTCTGGGGGAAATTTGAAGTGAAAAAAGTGAATTTGAAGATTCAACTGTTTTTAGCGTAAAGTAGATGGTTACTATGTTTCAGGTAACTCACCTTAAATGCTACCAGCCTAATATATGTTGTTGTAATCTTGCTACCAAGATTTATATTGCAGGTGTCTAAAATTCGTTGAGATTATTGAAATGTGAGCATGAATGTTTTCTGGTTTTGAAATTTTTGCATCAGTGGAAAGCACACAACTCAGTGGCAAAATGAAGAAAGATTTTAGGATGAATTTCAGAGTTCCTATTTCCATTAAAAGGTAGCATAGCTTTTGTTGTGATCTGATCTTTGGGAAGAAAGGAATTGAGTGGTTTGAGTAAACTTAAAAATATGTGTAGATAGACACATTTGAAAACCTGATAACTTGAAAGATAACCTTTACTCAGGAATCCCCTCTGACAAAAATTGTCTTTTAATTTCCCTCATGAGAATTTTTTTGTTCTATTTGCAGCAATCCTGAAGTCAGAACTAAGCTAGGAGAATTGTTTCCCTTACTGTGCAGTATACAGTGCAACGATGCTTCTACGGAATCCCAGAATGAACTAGGTTGAAAGAGACCTTTAAGATCATCAACCCATGATCTAACACCACCTTGTCAACTATACCAAGGCACTAAGTGCCACATCCCGACTTTTCTTAAACACCTCCAGGGATGGTGACACCACCACAGCACTGGGCAGCCCATTCCAATGTCTAATCACCTTTTCTGTAAAGAAACTCTTCCTAATGTCCAACCTAAACCTCCCTGGTGCAGCTTATATCCTCTCGTCCTGTTTCTGGTTATCTGTGAGAAGAAACCAATCCCCACAAGCCTACAGCCTCCTTTCAGGTGGTTGTAGAGTGATAACATCCCCCTTGAGCCTCCTTTTCTCCAGGCTAAACAACCTTAGTTGCCTCAGATGCTCCCCAGAGGATTTTTGTTCCAGCCTTGTTGTCCTTCTCTGGAATGCTCCAGCACTTTAAGGTCCCTCCTAAGTTGAAGGGCCCAGAACTGGACACAGGATTTGAGGTGCAGCCTCACCAGTGCCAAGTCCAGTGGGACAATCACTGTCCTGGCCCTGCTGGCAACACTATTGCTGACACAGAGGGCCACTGGTCCTCTTGGCCATGGGGGACACTGCCAGCTCATGTTCAGCTGCTCTCAGTCCCTAGGTCCCTTTCTGACTGGCACTGGATCAGTTTGTCCTTTTGTGGCGTGTGACAAATAATAGCATATGCAGCTACTAATATTACCTAGAATAATAATTTGTTTTCACTCAATCATAGATATTGTGCGAGTTGATTCAGTAAAATACACAAATAAAAACAACTTTCTGAAGACTATAAATTCATGAAGTTAGAATGTTTGAGAAAATTTTTAACATCTTTTACTAATATGGAACTGGTATCTAAGGAAAGCTAAGGAAGAAGTCAACAAATAGCACAAATTTACAAAACCTGTTTGCTTTCTAAGCATGAGTACATTGAGTGTGTCTTGCAGCCTTTCACCATCTTATTTCTTTTCTAAATTAAAATCTTGAAAACTTTTAGTCTATTTAGTACATTAATTGCATCGGATACATGCAAAACAAAAAATAAAGAGATTAAAGTATGTTTTGTCTCCCATTTCACTATTTATATCCACATTATAATACTTAAGGCATGAAAAGCCAGACATAGGTTTTATTGCTTTTGCTAATATGCTCTAAAATTTTAGTGTTAGCGTACAGAAAGGTGTTTTTGCCAGTCCTAATATGCAACCCATGATAGTAATGTAATATCTGTACTTCTTGAGTTTAACAACATTAATGAAGGTAATAAAAACTTTTCATTCATGTCTTTTGATTCTAATGACACAAACCTAACCAATCAGCATTGTGAAAACATTTGCATTAATTATCATGTAATTAGATGAAATATTTATTTTTTCCTTATACCTGTGAAGGTGTAAGGAAACGGAACTGCTTGAACTGCTGTCAGACAGCTAAAATGGATTTGCACGTAAATTTATATAGCTTCAATAATTTCAGTATGTTAACTTATTTAGAGATTGTGAGAGAAAATAATGATGACTGGGATGTTAGACATTGTGAAACCTGGCTGATTTATTTGTTTCAGTAATATCAGCAATTAAAACTAATTTTGTGGTGTGCTGAGATATGACAACTTCCTGTTTATGTCTGGTCTCATGCAGCTTTAAGAAAAGCTACGAGCTAATTACTAAAGTACCTTAAACAAACGATTTATTACCTTTTTACTCAAAAGGTATTACTACAGGATATTCCACCACTCCTTTTACATAAAATCTTTTTGAAATATGAACAGTGCATAGTTTATCTAAAAGATTTTCCAGCAATCTTGCATGGATACTGTAGATTACTGTCAGGTTTATTCTAATTCTGAGACTAATTTCCCTAAGACATATACAAATAATGATATAAGGTTTCTCATTTATGCAGCTGTCCAATATATTATACTGCTATTTAAGAGATAATTACTTTTTTAAATAAATCCATCATTGTACAACAAAAAAACCTGTCAAATGCATTCCCCTAAAAATGTTTAAGAAAGATATTATGAAATCATTTGAAATCACAGTTGATAGAATTGACAACTACTGAAAGCTTGAATGAGTTTAAAACCTCATAAGTCTGAGTAAGGGATAATGAGGAGTGGTTCATAAAAATGAAATAAAAATAATTTAATTGAAAAACGATTTAAAACTCACTTGGATTTTATAATTCACTTGGATTTGGTCCTTAAATGCTGCATCAATTTGATTGTTTGTCATTCTACTATATTGGAGAAATTCTCAATACATTCGTTCCTTCTCTATGTCTTTGTTATTTGAAGATTTTTTATTCCTAAGAGGAAAAGTCATTATGTGCATATAGTCAAGGCTGTATGTTATCATTACTACTTCTAGTATAAGTATCAGATTTTTTTACCCCTACCTACATACTTAAAATTTGAATACAAGGTTAGTGTATGTTGCAAATGTAAAACAAGACAAACTTGCAGATGAGGACTGCCCTCTTACAGGGTTTAGATTTATTTATACATATATATGATGCTGGAGATATTTGCTTCTGCCTTACCTTTTCTTTTGTTGTTTATCTAGATCATACTTCCTTTCTTTATACTGTTTTTGTTAATGCAGTTAGTATCTGTTAGGTGAGCTAACAGAGGTAAAGCTACTGTAAAAAAAATATTAGAGGAATTATTAGAAGTTTTGTACTTGTTAGTCTGTGTTTCGTCTTTTTTTTTTTTCTTTTCTTTTCAGTATTTTTTCCAAATAATTATCCCAACAGGCTGTTTAGACCTTCTTGCAAGCAGTACCACACCCTTCCTATTAGAGAATTGACCTGATGCATGTAACCATGTATGCTACAAATTTTACTAATGGTTACAGTGAGTTGATAATTATCTGAATAAGTGATTCTTTTGCCAAGGTGGTTATTTATATACAATGTCCTTTTCGAATAATTTATAGTAGCTAATTTTTTAATAAAAAAATGTTAATGATGCTTTCACACACTGAAGATGACAAAATTATTTAACAAATGATGGACTGTCAAACCATCTTCTCAGTCCTAGTTACAGATCTAATGCTGTATCTAATGTAATGAAAAGGTCCCAAGAAAAGGACTTAAGTGAAGCTGAGGCTTACAAAATTATAATTCCAAACTTTCAAACATTTGAAAGATGCCTGAATCTGTTGGGGCATAACTTTAAAAATCTTCTTTGGCATCAGAACTAAACAGATGTAAAGAGATCTAGCTATGCCTAGATTGTTCTGTGAGTCTTTGTGAATCTTTGCTCTCCGTCTTCCAGAGTACAGCAGGGATGTTGGAACTAAGCAACCCCCTTACAAATACCCACAAGATGGACTCAGCTATCACTGAACTAAAGAGACAAAGCAAGGAACACTGATCAGCATCTTCAAGGAAAAAAAAAAGAATATCCAGTGTTCTGGTCTTTGCTTCTAATATTGTACCCATTTTCTTGTATTTAATTACTGTATAATGTAAAATACAAAACTAAGCTTGGGACTAAGTAGAAGCATGGAATAGTAACAAAAGGTTGCAATAAAAACCATGTCTGGTACTTTCCAGGAGAATAGCAAGGGATACAGGTGTACCAGTAAAAAAGAAGCATGGTCATTATGCTTGTACCTAATGTAGGGATACAGTGAATACTGGAAAGCCATTCATATTGGAGATGGCTGTGTCTTTTTCATATTAGGGAGCCAAAAACCTGAAGGCAAATACTATGTTTTAAACTTAAGACACACAGATATGTTTAGATAATTAAATTCAAATGATTCCTTCTTTTAATTTAGGAGCTTGAAAAGGAATTCCTTTTCAATGAATTCTTCTCTTTCATGAAAAATTCCTTTTAATGAAAAGGAATCAAAAGAGAATAATTAGGCATCAATATTTTTTATAGTATATTTATTTAGATTATCTAGTCATTGATTTAACGTTAATCATGGATTATTTTTCTTCACATACAGATACAGTTTTAGTATATGGTTCCTTCTATATGACAAAGTGTGATTCTCCAGTTTTCCTTGTGACAATTTTGATCACGTACACATTCTTTTTTCATTGTTTCCAGATTTAAGAAATTCAAGCAGGATAACAAAATCAGAAGTGTGCACACACAGAGATACACACACACAGACACATACAAACACATAAACACACACATTATATGTATACATATATATGTATATATACATATATATATAATTACTCTCCAGAAGCTGGTTAGTGACATCTTAGCATCTAACTGACATGATTAATACCAATCTTAAACTTCTTTACCTGAATTTGCTGCACATCTGAATTTTTCCTTGTCCAGTGATAGTATACGATACTGAAAATTCAGGCTATCATTCCCACAAGATAAAAAAAAAGAACAAGATAAAAAGTCAAACAACATATATACAGTTTTATTACTGTCATCTTTCTACATAACACATAACATACATTAAATCAGGCCTGGATTTCGAATCTGATTTTGGTAATGCTAATCTGATTTGGTAGGAACATGTAAACGGAAACAACATTGACTTTGTATCCCTTAGTAGTGCTACCATTCATTTAATTTTAAACAATGTCATAGTATTTCTTGTTAAACAAGAAAAACAGAATTGAGAAAAAAAGTCTGGGATCATGTGTTAGTTTGTCCTCATAGACAATGATTACCACCAAATCAGAGTAACAGTGTATTTTAAGCACTTTTTGCAGCCATAATATTTCCTTATCCTTGGAGCACCAATGGGTATGATATCTGTAAGCAGCGCCAATGCAGGTGCAATGATTGTTGTGACTATAAAAATAAATGGATATAACCTCATAACTGATTTCACAAAATTAATGATGGTGATGGCCATTGACTATAAATATTGCTGACACAGCTATCAAATTTTAAAAGATTGAGCTCAGAAAAATTAATATGCATGAACAGAATCCGCAGCATGTGGCTGTTTCTTTACAAATGGTGAAACTCTTCCAAGCAAGCTGCATTACTTATGAAGAGTAGTTTTACAAATGACTATACCATGTTATCACAAATCTATTCCCTGGGGTGACAACCAACATGACTTGTAGTTTAAATAGACTCAAGGAAAGACGGAGGCTAAGAGAGTCTGATTTAATCATACTTATCTTTGAAAAATAATACAACTGGATTAAATGTGCCCTTCTTTTCCCTTGTGTTTGTACACTGGTTCATCTGTGGATTTCAGAGTGGAAAGAAGTCATACAAAGGACAGTACTACATCATTTTTGGCCCATGCATCAAGAAATAAAAGAAATGAACTGCTGTCACTTGCCATCAAGACTTGTACTTTTCTCCATTCATGTGCCTTACCAAAGTCAAAGGCCAAAGAGTGAAAATACATTTTTAATTGAATTTTAAAACCATACAGGCTAATAAAGTCAGTGAAGTGCATACAAATCATATTACCCAGTGCTTCTATAACCTTTAATTCATTTTGCCTTACAGCTAAAGAAAAATGTGTGCTCATCGTAGGCGTAATAAACATGGGTAATTATGCATAATGATAGAGATTAAGTTCCAATTAAGGTTCAATTTCTGTAATAATCCTATCCAAAAGTCTTTTAAGGTTTTTGGTGGCACTAATGAACACCAAGGTAACAGAACATAGTAAAGATCCTTATGCTTATAGGAAAAAAGTGACTGCAGATCTGTGTGGCTTGAATGCATTGATGTGTTTTAAAAACATTAAGTTTTAAAATGCATATTTCTTTTTGCTTTAGGACTCCTTATAGCATCATACTAGATCAGAAGAATATTTTTATATCATACAGGAACACTCTGCTTGCCATATTGAAAGAGAATTTGTTTTTTGTTTTGCATTTGATAGCAGAAAAAGATGCATGCTTGTATCTCAGTCATTCGTACACTTGCCAGTTCTGCTATGCTAAAAACAATATTCCAAATTTTGTTCCACCTAAATTCCTTTATGTTTTTGCACATTCATTACTTTAGTGAGATTGAAATATTTCACATCTTATTTTATTAAGAAAAAAAATAATCTTCAATTATAAAAATAAAAATCCATACAATTGATATATCCATGCTATATTCTGCAGAAACTGTTCCATAGTAATACCTACTGAGAACATACATATTATTCAAATTCTCGTTACATAATTTTGCATACAGTCAACTTTTGCTAATTTAATTTGTTAAACAAGAAGCCTATTGTAGCAATATATTCAATGCTTTAAATTAATATTCCTGTGCATGAATAAGTAACTCTGTAACTCCAAGTGAAGTATCATCCCAAATTTATTTTTCAGAATTCCTGAAGAGAATAACTCTAGAAGACTCATGCTTTAAGGGTATCTTGGGAGGTAGGCAGGGCCAGATTAAGTGGTATGACTACAAATGAGGCAGACAACTAAATGTGTACTCAAGGCAGATGGAGGCAGTAGTTCTAAAGTTTATTAAAAATAAAAAAAAAATTAGCATGCATTAAATAAAATATTTTTACATCTTAAAATGGAATAAATTTTAAAATAATCAGAAAAAAAAACTCACATTATTGATAGGAAGAATTTCTCAAATGAATGTAAGTATGACTCACTTGGTAGACTGTGCTTCTTAAGGTTGCATACCTATAAATCAGAGGGAAACCTGCAGCCCCAGTAAAAGGGATTTCATTCTCCTTCACCAACCAAAAAGAGTAGAAAACCCTAGACTTAACAAGACCAAATAGTTATTTGCTGATCCCTTTAGAACGTTGTTCTACCTCTACAGGTTGAGAATCCAAATATCTTGATCTGTCTACAACTTTCATAAAGCAGCTTCCAACCACAGTTCGCAGGTAGTTTTAAAATTATACTTGACTGAAAGTTTAAATTTTTGCAATCACACACCCTTAAATTTTTAGCAAAGGGAGGACTATAGTATTGTTACAACTACAGAATCTATAGCATTATGCATGAGCCTATTCTTCCCACTCCTTAGTCAAATCCTGGAGATCTCAAAGTGGAAGTAGGGAAATTTGCCTTATTATCTCGCTGACTGGGAAGATAAAGTGCTGGTATTGTCAGATATTGAAAAAAAATGAAATTTTAATTTATCTGTCTTTTCTGTATTAAAGTCATCTAGCATTGCTAGTGGAGTTTCCTAAAGTTATTTGACTCAGATAAAGTCAATAGCTTCATATGACACAGATGAGATTAAAATCTTTCACAGATACAGTTACATCTATAGGAAGATATTCTGGATCTGCATCTCTGGTATTACCTATTTTTAGCAGTGTGACCTGACATTGCCCTGTTAAGTTTGAAGCTAAACCCAAAACCAACTCCAGATATGAAGACTTGTGCCACTACAGAACATCACGACCACGACATACATGTAAATAATAATGTGAATAATGTAAATAAAACCATTATTTAAACAAATATTCAAATGGGGCATAATTTTAAAAAGTCAGAGAATCAGTATACTCACATTGGAATTTACTTAATCTAGGCCACTACAGATCTGGTCTGAAAACCTTTGGATTTATTTTGTACAAGTAAGGATACATAATACTTACTTGACTAATATGATCACAAATTTAATGAAGACTTAAACCCAAAACATCTTGTTTGCTTACTTGCCAGAAAAATGTAGGTTGAGAACAAAATATTTTTTTCCTCCCACCTCACATCATTACTGGTTTGTCTTGATGCCACATCTATTTCAAAAGAACATCACCAGGAGATTACAACTTCTCCCTAACTATTGAAAGAAGATAATTCAAAAAGAGTCCCAGGTGGGATGCAGGTGCTCATCCTGAATATAACTCAGCCATTGTATCTTTCAGCAGATGGTTATGTCAGTGTGCAGTGAATCGTGAAATTTCCACTGTGGTTTTTTTTTGCTGCTCCCTCTCCAGAAATAGGTCAAACTTTATCAGATACATCAGTCAACCATTCTAGTTACTTACAGTAAGAACAATAATGATTATGACTGTTTGAAATGAATTAATTTAATTCAAAGAAGTTATTGTTTCACCTTGTCCTTCAGGAAACATTATTCTATCTATTGGCATAACTGTGTTAATATTTTCAGATGTTTACATGTAAATGTGCAACATAAAATGTCTTAAAAGTTATTAAAAAGTAAATTAAAATACTTTAACTATAATGTAAATTAAAATAATTTAGCTATAATTAAACTAACTGAATGTTAGGTGTAATTACCATCAGATGCACCATTTTTCATTTTGGAATTACCTATGCAAATTACATACGGAATAGTCATAATAATAATAAGAATATCAGACAAACATTGCTTTGCACTAGCAATAAAAAAATAATGGTGAGGAGTGAGGTTTATCATTTAACAAAGTTGTGGCTAGGATCAGTGGTTTTGTACTGTATGAAAATAGGTCTGTGTATTCTCCTTTCTCTTCCTTAATTCAAAGATAACTGGAATTTCTCTTACTATGACTTTTCCCAGTATTAATAATGTCATTGTTTAAAATAGTGGTAAAAGTTAAAGGCTGAAAAAACCTTGGCTGCAGAAGTATTGGAAAAAAGAAATTAGAAACTCACACCGGCAGCTGAACACTGTATAAATAGGTCTTGGAAGAGTGAAAACGTGTACAAGGCATTGATCAGACAAACAGATGCAAACTCTTGATATTGAGGTATGATATTGAACTTGTCATATTTCTTTAGCTACTAATTCATAGTGGACTGTCACAAAGGAAAAAAAAAAAAACAAACTTTTGAAATAGACCACAAATGAAGGAAACTGGGAAAAAGAATTAAGATTACTTTAATTTACACATAGTCAATATTATACATTAGATAAATCTGTTAGGATTCAGGGTCTTTGTTTACTTCTTTATAGAAACAGCTGAAATTTTTTATACATATGACAGAAATTATTCTCAACATTATGAGCCCCTCATGACAGAAAATGATTGCGCCATAGTGACACTCAGTGATGAAGAAAAAGAAATGTGAGAAACCCTGTAAAATCTGAGTTTATTCAGCATTTTTTTTTTTTTTATCAAATACTTGTGCAGTCCTGTGCAGGAAGTAACCTTGTCTGGTGCTACCTTTGCTGGTGTATCATCTTTCATATTTTTCAGTAAAGGCATTTTATTCCTGCTCAGAGGAACATAGGTCTTTTTATCACCTTGGCATTCCACTGTTTCTGGTTTGCACCTAGGAGCCCAGGAAATGATTGGTAATTTATACTAAATCACTCACACCCTTAGGGTGCCCTTGAAGAACTTTCTTGAGTTATCGTGAGTTTTAATACACACCAGTTAAAAAGAACAGGATTTATCTTTTTTTTTTTTTTGGTAAAGAATGTGGTCTTCACTCATACAAATCATCATTTCTATTACTCACAATGATAAAGAGTCTTGAGGGATGATGAGTATAAAAAATTCTTTCACTATGACCTGAAATATAACAACCAAGACATTTTAGATCAAAGACAGCTCATGAACCCCATTCTGGGGTTCTGAGTGAGATTCCATGAGCCACTGATAGCCAACTGTCACAGATAGAATGTGCCCTTTAGAAGAGATTGTGATAGTACTAAACTGGAACTAAAAAGCAGAGTGAAAAAGTAGGCAAGTTCTACCTCTTCGACCTTTAATAGAGCAGACTCCTGGTGAAAATACCCTGCAGTACATAAAGTGAAATGATAATGACAACAATGTTTAAAAATTTTTATCTTTTTCTGTTAAATATATTCTGGCTCAGTGACTCAGTGAAATCTTGTGGGTCCCTTCCAACTATGGATATTCTCTGTACATTTCACCTACGTTGATTATTTCAACTTTTTGTCTACTTGAATTACAGCACTTTCCTAAATGCCTCTATGTCTTTCTAGTTTTATTACAAGTTTATTGTAACTGAGTCTAATTACTATATTTAGACTCAACAATGTGGAAAGTCTGTAATATCTTATTAAGTCTTTGCAGCAATGGCTGTTAACAACTTATTGTTTTGAAGAAATACGTGGATAAGTTATACTCCAGCTGGTGGTACAATGACATTTAATTTTGCCCAAAGAAAACGAGCCTGATTGTGCTACTAGATGCTACCAAATAGTTATTTCTCTACATATTGTATGCAATTTGAAAAAGTAGGTATAAAATATTGTGAGTAGAGGGAGAAACAGTCTGATGAATATTGCATGAACAATCTAGTGTGAATATTGTTTCATGCAGTATCTCTTGCAGAAAGGCAATCTCTGAGACTGTCAGGGGAGGTTTGTGTTAGGTTTTTGAAAAGGTTCTTCACCCAGAGGTTGGTTGGGTCCTGAAACTGAATTCCCAAGAAAGTAGTCACAGCACCAAGTCTTACAGAGCTCACAGAGTGCTTGGACAGCACTCTCAGGCACATGGTGTGACTCTTGGGGTGGTCACGTGCAGAGCCAGAAGCTGAACTTCAGTGATCTTTGTGGGTCCCTTCCAATTCAGGATTCTGTTTTCTTCACCCAATGCCTGAGTGACTTTATCATAGAGGGATACCAAATTAGTTAAACAGAACCTTCCCTTTGTGAACTCATCTTGTGGACTATACTGTAAGTGATATATGATGTATGTTTCTTTCTGGAATGTTAACTGGAATGGAACCAGGCTACTCCACGGAGCCTAAAATTTCATAAGATCCCTATGTTTAAGAACTGGATCTTGTTGTACTAACTCAACAACAAAGAGGGTGTCATTTTTAGATTCAGAATCTTGAGGTAATATCTACAAGGAGGTCTAGATTTCCAAGCATTCCTTCCAAGCCCTTCAAATGGGCTTTGGGAACTGATAAACAGTTAAGTGGTGTAATTTCATATGCCATAGTGTAATCAGGATGTGTGGAAGGCCAATATGCATGACTCTGGACTTGGAGCTCTGAGAACCAAATATTTCCAGAGATGTTAGGTGTTAGAGGTTACACAGTAGCTAATATGATGATAAACACTAATAGTTAAGCAAATTAATCTTGCCTTTGATGTCTATATTGGGCAGAGCTGAATGGCTGTTCTGGCTTTTCCTGTTACTCCTCTCTCAGCGATCCTTCTTCTGAACCTTCCTGTAACTTATGACTATTACAACTGTTCAAAACATTTGTTGGGAAAAATCACAGCCCAAATCAATCCTTAGATAGATGATTGTCTTAAACATGAGGCAAAATTTCATTTGTATATCATCTAATGTAAGATTAGTATCTCCTTGTCTTCTCCTCAGATACCATTTTTCTCCATTTTGCCTCCTGAGGGAAGTAAAGGCTTTCAAAAAACACTTTCAGAAGTCACTTTTGAATGAGGTTTTTTTATTGATTTTGTATAAATTAGGTGAATTATTTGTGGACCTCAAGTAGTTGAAGGACTGCTGTGTTTGAAAATTAATTTTTGTGAGCATTGAACAGTCTGTGGACTACATTTTTATGCATGTGCAAAAGATAGCTAGGAAGATCAAGTAGGACTTATGTTGTCATAGTGATGGTTTCATTCCTATAACAAGTTGCAAGTTAATTCTTTTTAGGTTTCAAAATTCAATTTTCACCTAAATATACTCAAAATTTTGCTCTCATATGTTGAACAAAGAAAATGTCTCTGTTAAGTAAATGTCTCACCTTTTTGAAAAGCAATGAGCCCTCAGAAGATTCTTCAATGAATTTTCAGGTTCCATTAAGATAAATGAAATTAAAGTCATATTTGTTCTGTGCTTGCTTAATGTATGCTGTGTTCAGATTGCTTATTGTATTTTTTTCAAGGAAGAGACCTGTGGCCAGCAAAAAAAATATTTTGAGTAGGTCACACAATCACTGTTCTATGACTGCACCTTCTAAAAAAGCATATTAGCTAGACTTTCTCCCCACTTCACCTAGCCCTGTATCTTCTCTTGAGTCAACAGAATAGTATTATTTTACTAGTTTGGGTTTTTTAATTCTTTTAATGCAAAGGATCTGATATGTTGCACAGGTTTTGTTACAGGTGCAGAAGTGTGTTTTAAAATATGGAAATTTGATTTTTAGTTGCAAAGTAAAAGCGTGCAAAAGATTCTGAAACAGTGTTGAAAAGGTGAATAGACCAGAATGATGTGAAATTCTTCCAATTTCATCTTTTCTGTCTAGTGTCAATGGCATTTTGAAATCCAGCACTTTCCAGTACTTAGACATGTACCAGGAAGTATTGTTTTCTACCAGCACTTTCTAACATCAGTCTGGAAATATGAATTTTATAGAAATTTCACCCCAAGATTGGGAAAATTAGATCATGAGACAATTCTGTGACCTAACAGTTTTATTCTCAAAATCAGAAAATTAATAGACTTAAAACAACATATAAATAGAATTTTCATAACCCCTCGAAAGCATAATGTAGTAAGACAAACTAAAAAACAAAGAAACTTCAAAGAAAAACACACAAATTTCAAACAATTAGAATGGGGGGGGGGTCTTTTACACAGAAGCAATATTATTTTGTATTAAAATGTTCTACAGAGACATGTCAAAGAAAGGAGAGCTTTGTCTCAGAGCTAAGTCAACAAGTTCCTTTAAAAGTATACAAATCAAAAGGTGATTTCTAGATCAAAAAAGTCCCATTTATAGCTTTACTAAAAAAAAATTATTCAGAGTGCATGCAATACAATTGGAATTTTAAATACTTTCAGTAATTAGAATGAAACTATTACAAATATTTCCTAATAATATTTTTTTATGTTTTACCTACAGTTGTATATTTTGTAATTAATTGAATACTTCTAATTTGATGTGAGAGTATTTTATGAGATAAAAACAATAACAAAATCACATCCTCTGATTAATGGGCCACAGTTAATTATAGATAAGCATCTAGAAGTCTTGAATAAAAGTAATGAAGAAGAATTTTTAATTTCATTTATATGATCTTTCTTTTCCTTATAATATTTAGTGCAATTCATCAGGGATAAAAAGGCATAAAATACTGGTTGAGTGACCAGGCAGCACACTCCTAAAACTCATGAAGATTTTTAGTGTCAGAGAACCAAATCTCCTCAATACCCCTGTAACATTCTCTGTAATGGATTACAATTACACGTTACATTAAAAGTTCCATAAAATATCCTAGGGTTAAAGCACTTAGACAAGGTTTAAAATATTTTATACCTCCCCCAAGAGCAGTGATACTGTATAAATATACCCTATGAAACAATGCTTTGTTTATTTATGAAAACTGCCAAGAATGCTGCAGACCAAGAATGCTTCAAACCAAACCAAAACTACTGAACTGCACCAAACTCCATTTTGGTGTCTACTTGTCCTGAATGAAATTTCAGCAGAGCCAGACCTAATTAAATCTCAATTACAAACATGCTGTGAAAAGATCAGCTTCAACTCTTCTCAAAAGCTATTACATATGATTTCCTTTTTTACAACTACTTCTATTAACTATGAGATATTATCAAGCTCACTGTAATACAAAAAACCATAATGACTTCCATCATGAGTTACACATTCAGTCATCTAGTTCTAGATCCTTCCATCCTTCAGTATCCGTTATCTGCCACTGAATATTTGCTACGAACATTGGATACTAAATTATTGTTTAATTTCTATTAAAGGAAACATACTGGAACAAATCATTGAAAATACAATTCTAACTTCTAGTATGCTCCACAGACACAGAAAGTAGACTGGAAAAGACTTTATTAAGAATTGACAATTTCTTATTAAGATTGAATTACAGTAGAACTGTTTGTCTCCTTTATTCTATCTTGTTCTTTTTTGGTTTCACTTACAAAGTCCCAAATATTGATGAATCTGCCTGAGGAAAGGAGATTACAGTTACTATTCTTGCATCATGCAAATTAGTGCACTTGAAAATCTTGATGAAATGCAGATTTAGCCACATTAATTTTCTGTGTGGATGATACCATTATGACTAGGATTATAATGAGCCTGGGAAAAGGCAGTAATAAGTTCTGCTTTCTTTCATATGAAATGCTATTTCAATTTAAAAAAAAATCAACACAACTATGTATAATGTACACTCAAATACAAATAAAATAAAATTAATTTTTACAGTTATTTTCCTTTAAAACACACTTCTTAAACTAGATCAAATACAAATCACCTATTTTATAATTTGAGTTAAAAATGCACAGGTATGAATTTCTGAAGACATTAACAGCCAATATTTGTCCTCTATATTCATGAGGATATTTGTCCTCTACATTCATTGTATTCATGTGCTCTATATACAAGCACTGCTTGTACTAGCAATGCTGTTGTGATAGACGTATGTTAAGATTCTATATTCTGAGCTTCAATTTCTATTCCAGCTCATAAGGATCTGGAATATTTACATAGTTTACCTTTAATATGGAATGCATTTTAAGGTGTTTACATTATTATCTTCTTGTAAGCAAGGGGAATAGACATTGCCAGCAAACAGTGTGAACAACACTAAGTGTGAGGTTGCTGATACTAAAAATGGAAAATCTAGAGTATACTTATACTAGGGAACTTTTTGGAAAGAGAGAAAAAAGAGAGAGAAAAAATTGAGAAAGGAAAAGGGTAACAGAAAAAAAAAATATATTTGAAGACACCATTCAGTTCATGCATTAATAGTAATGCAGCATGAACCTAGAACTGTTCCCTTCAATTTTCACACATGCTACCATGTACTGCTTCATAACTGGTCAAGATAATTTGGCCTGTATTTGTTCTGCTTCACTTCAAACAACTTGGGCTTTGGTGGATAATTTATCAACTACCTCAGATGCTTTTTTTTACTAATACGAGAATTTAAATAAGTTTCAAGTTCCTTCAAGGAAAACACAAGAGTTTCTAATTTTCCATGTTTATATTTTGTCGTAATTTCAATAGCTAAAAAATGAAAAGAGATGGGATGTCAGTAAGCAACAGAAGCCCACGCTTGTATATGTTCATGTTCCAGTAATGAAATATTTTTTTACTGTGCTTTAGTAGAATTGTAGTTGCTCAGGGATACAAGTGTTCCAGTCACTTTTAGCCAATTAAAATACCAGGAAATTTAGCAGAAATTGTTCTTCCACCACTCTTAAAACCAAAATAAAATTAAAAAAACAAAATCAAAGATTTCAATAGAGTTACAGTATTTAGCCAACTTTTTTTTCAGTGCATCGGTGAATTATAAGTGTCATAAAATAATTTGTAATATCTTGAACCCTGGTGAAAACTTATCTGCAAGATCTTTGATCTCAGGCTTTTTTAAATAATCCCTAATTCTCTTCTGATTTTCCTAAGAAGTTTTCTTCAGTCATCCTTTTCTCCTTTATTATTTTATTTCTGTTGATGTTACATTGCTGAGTCTGGAAGCCTTTTCTGGGTTAATTGGTCCAGGTGGATTAATTTGGCATCAAATTACACAGCTCATTTTTTTGATTCTGCACTAAGTTTTTTGGGGTCATACTAAGTGAACTGCACTTGGATACTTTTAAAAAAAATCAGGAATACTTTTGCAACATTTATTTTCTTAATCTGATTCTGGGCTCCGTCCAAATCTCTTTGAAATTAGTAGCTAAATTCTCACTGACTTGACTGGGCACAAAATTGGGCCTGAAGCCCCTATATAGATTTATTTTAAGTGGCTCATCTTAGTGCATTAAAAAGTACATACTGTCTTTGATCTGTTTGAAATACTTTCAGAGCAGCCCTTAGAGTCCTTAGAGTCTCTCCTTTTTCAAACATACATAGGTAACAATACACACACCTTTCATTTCTACATTGTTTTGGTTGTACACTGTTCCTCAAATACATATAAACACACTTTTTCTTACCTTTATGACCTATATCTACGTTTCTATATGTGATATTCCCAGATTTTGTGAACTAATAAAGGACAGATTGTTCTTAGCCTAGACGCATAAGGATTAATTGTATGAGTTGCCTGAATGTATTTGATCAGTGATGGATGAAGTCTAGGTGTTAGTGAAATAGGCATATTTATACAAGACTCAGAGAATATTTAGATCTTCAAAAGCCTTTGACTGAGAAACATTTTTGTGGTCCCATTTTTGTCTGTACATCTACTGTGTAAACTAAAAAGGAAAAAAACTCACAAAAAACCCCCTGTAAAATAACATCAGAAACAGCTTTGTCAACAAATAACAGAATTCTCAGAGCAGGCAATATTATGATTGTCTACCAAAAAATGCCTGTATGTCTACATTGACTGTATTTTAGAGAAGTCTGATCCTTGGACATCAAACTGGCACTTTGTATACTAACAGTTCAACTGCAGTATGATGTTTCTCCTCAGTGACTTGCCCATTCTTAACATGTGCTGTCTTCTGTGTGATTGAATGGAGAAGTTAGAAACATTTGTGCTCACAATAGCTCTTGAGAAAAACAGTCAATTAAAAAAGCATACTCTAGTCACTGCAGCATGAGAGCCCGCTTCCCTGTCTAGCATATTAGGATCTAAGTTTGTATGTAGACAGCTGTGATTAATATACTTGATCTATTAATGTACTTAATTTATAAACTTTACAGTGTTTTTAAAGCCCTTACTATTATGCTGAAGCAATAATTTAATACAAAATCTTTGTCAAGTATCACACCTTCTAAAAGGAAAACACATCTCCATTTAATGAAATACTCATTGTTTTTCACTGCTAGCATAGTGAAATTATGCTTTTCTTTTAAGAGGACTAGATATCTTTAGAACACAATAGGAATTAGGCAACTATGTCAAGATGAGCAGGAATCTGGCACTGAAGAATGCTTGACATATATGAATGGAATATGTCTCCTTGAATATCTCTGTAACTATGTAAATATAGATGTATAAATATACATGTAACTATATCTATATGTATATACACCTGTGTGTATATATATATATACATGTAAACACACACACATACATATATATATCTACACATATTTTTATATATATATATATATATATATATACATNACATATATATATCTACACATATTTTTATATATATATATATATATATATATATATATACATATTTATATATAGATATATATGTTTAAATCAACTCTTTTTCTGTAGCCATGTAATTCCCATAAATATCCAGAAAGCAGCTTTGCAGTAAAAGAAATGGGGCTCTAGTGCACAACACATTGAACCAGAGCCAGCAATGGGCCCTTGTCACACAGAAATACAATGGCACCCAAAGCTGCAGTAGGAGAAGTGTCCCAGCAGGTCAAGGGTGGTGATCCTTCCTCTCTGGTCAGCACTGGTGAGGCCACATCAGAAGTGCTGTGTCCAGTTCTGGGCTCCCCAGCACAGGAAAGATACAGACTTACTGAGGCTTGTAGACCACAAGACCACGAAGATAATTTAGAGGATGGACCTATGAGGAGAGGCTGAGAGAGCTGGAACTCTTTAGCCTGGAGAACAGAAGGCTCAAGTGGGATCTCAGCACTGTGTATAAATACCTGATGGGAGAGAATGAAGAAATGGCATCATGACTTCTCTCCTCTCCTGCCCACTGACAGGACCAGAGGAAATGGGGACAAATTAAAAAGGATGAAACTACATGTGAACACTGGAAAAATCTTTTTTTTTTTTTTTTTACTTTGAAACTGAGCAACTGTAATAGACTGTCCTGAGACACTGTGGAATCTCCATTTGTAAAGATATTCAGAACCCAACAGGTCATAGTCCTGAGCAACCTGGTCCAGTTAAACCTGCTGGAAATTCCAAGGTCAATCATTCTGGAATCTTCTGATATTCTCATTTTGTGATTCTTTGACTGCATTCAGAAATTTAAATAACCTGAGGCTGAAGCATGGGAAAAGGTACATCCTTCATGTATCCTGAAAAAATGATTGATCACTAGTGTTTTCATATCATCACTTGTCCTTCCTATGGCTAATAGCATATATTTACAGATGATTTAGCAACGATTCCAAAACACCTGTCTGTTAGGTCTTGGCTGGGCAACTGTGACTCAAACTCCAACTGTGTTGCAGCAGAATTAAAAGTAGTATATATTAGACCATAAACTTCAGGTGTCAGGGTAACTGAAAAAGCGAATTTTTACACCAATATAGCTGGAATGCAAAATTTGGCTAGCCAAAATAAGCAGTCAGTCTAATAGCAGCTGCATAAAACTTTTCAGGACATCAGTTTGGATTTGGAATCCTAAATTGCACTTTTGAACTTTGCGGGATCACAGTTAGTACAGTATATTTATTTATTTTTCATTTTATGCACCAAAATTTCTGTATTGTCAATAACTACAGTCTTTCTATTCTAAATAAATAAAAGCTACATGAGTCTTGTGCAACAGAAGTCTAAGGGTTTATAGGAGTATTTGACCTAACTCGAGAGACATTGAAAACCAGTTTATTTGTCACTTCTTTTTTTTTTTTTTTTTTTTGATTCCTTGCAAAGGAATTCCAGTCCTATTTAGATTCCTTGCAAGGGAGTTCCAGGTCCATTTTGAAGATTGATATTCATTGTAAAATTAGATTACTCTTAAAATAAAAAATCAGACTAATTGAGTCAGAACAGACTAGGACCACATTTCATAACAGTCTCAATTTTTTTAATATAGTATCAGTACTTAGAAGAAGAATATATATGAAAATATATTTTACTTTTTTTTTTTTAATTTTGGAAATACATCAGCCTAAAAGATCACTCATTGCAAAAATATTGCACAATTTTCACTTTCCTTTAAAAATGTGGATGTAAGAGTGTATGATCTATATCACTTAACAATTTGGATTCAGACAAGATTCAAGGAAAGACAAGATGTAAAAGGCTATTTTCTATGTTTTTATTTTCAATGAGAAAAAATAAAAATGTATGAAGCCCAGCCTTAAATTTCAAAAATATATATTATATAGACAGAAAACCTTAAAAATATTTCAGAATGTGTAAATCTTGTTTTCAGAAGATGATGTGTGAGTTCTCTGTTCAGAGAGAAATTTCTTCCTGATCGCTCCTTTTTTGTCCTATAGTATGTTTTTTTCTATCTCCTGTCAATATTAGCAGTCTCTCATTTTGCAAAAGTATCTCTTTCTATAGAGATCTAGAGACTCTTACATCTGGAAATCTTACAGAGCTTACATCTGGATAATTCAAGTTCTGTAATGAATCCATTTTGCTTTATTGTAGTTTCACTTTGATTCTAAATTTATTTCTTGTTTTAGTTTGCAATGTTTAGTCAGAATATCAGACATATTTCTCTTCTGAATTGCATTTCATGATTATGTATGTTCAAATTTCTTCCACGTCACAAATGCCACGGTTAGTATCCCTCTAGCAAACAAAATACATCCATTTCTCAACTCTATTAAAATCTAAAATGTTTCCATGGCAAAATTTTGTTACTGAAAAACTACTACAAAACAAGAGCTTCAGAGTCATGCTATGCTCTCCAAAAATTGATTTCTGTCTGGTGATTCTACTTGCCTTAATATTAAATTTCCTTTTATACTTCTAAACAGTAAGCCTTCAAAGATGTCTTAGAAATAATTCCAAATACTAGTGGTGCCTTTAATTAAGAAAGAGTGACTTGACATTTTAAACTAAACTCTGCCAAAATGCTAGGATAAGTCGTTTTCTCATAACTTATCTAACAATATACATTGAGTATAATCTTTCATCCTACCTATGAATTCAAAATACAGCTGACCTATGCTGAAGAGAGGACATCTCCCCTTCCAGCCTGTGAGTCCAGATTTCTCTAAAATCACTCTTTAAATGTAATTCATTCCACAAAAATATTAACTATTTACTTTCTATGCAGATATATATATATTTTTGTTTTGTTTTGTTTTGTTTTGTGATATCTCCACATTATTAAATTGACAAACTGCAAATCTAAATTGACAAACTGCAAATCCATGTTTCAGGACTACAGGGGGTAAATCACAAGAATTTTAAACTGTGAAGTAGTTTTTGTCTGGGCATGTACAGTACTATGTAACGAAGGTAAAATTATTCTTCAGAGAATGAATATTGTTTGGGTAAATAAGTCCATACAAAGAATATTGTCAAAAAATGTCAAAGGCTTGGCAGAAAAAGATGTAAAATAAATACTTCATTAATTAACCAGGATACTGTAGGAATTGAAGGTAGTTCTTACTTCATCTGAATTACAAATTGCTTAAAATCCCTTTACTTTTTCATGGCTAGGGATATGTCTTTGAGAAACCTTAGTTTTCATAAAATAACAAATCTGTTGAAAAATATTGCTTATCAGTCTTGCAGATAGTTTTGGTTTTCCAGAATGCATGGGAGGAATTCACCCCCTTTAGAGAGCCACTGTTTTTTAACTTTGCTGGAATCAAGCTAAACTAGACTTTGGTTTACTTAAGGGTCTTTTAGCATTCTCAAAAATACTGGTGGTTTCTTGATACAAAGTTCCATGAAGCACAAAATTTTCAGTTTCTGACAGCAAAACCTTGAGTCCTATGAATTTTTCCAGCATTCCAACATTAGATCTTCCGGGTACATGTCTTGTGCTGAAGTGCATATATGTGGGATTTGGTTTGAAACAGGGCCTGAAAGTAAATTTACAGTGTTTAAAATGCTTCAATACTTATTCAAATGCATACATCTTTCATGGCTGATCTGCATGTGTGGAAAAAATCTGGGTTGTTGGATTTACCCCACATATATGAAAGACTCTGCATTGTATGCTATATAAAGTGCCTAGTTCATGAGCCCAATAAGTTTCCAGTATCATCTTGTATATTAAAACCATCTTGTTCTTTTTTTCTCAACCTGTTGTTTCTCAAGGCTGATAAAATAACTTAATAAGCTCAGTTATCTAAAATTATCTCTTTGTATAAGCCCATAGGACTAAATGCTAAGGATGAACAATTCTAACCTTTACCAAGAGAAAGGTTAATTAAATATTCATAATTAAATGGACCATTTGTATCAATACTTTTTAGGAGCTAGTTTTCTACCTTTTGATTTTTCTCCTTTTTTAAGACTAAGGCAAGGATGTTATAGTGCACCCTTCTATTTCATTTGCTCAAATTTACTCTAAAGATATAATTGCTTTGTTTCCCACCAGCCATTCTTTGTAGCATTTTATGCTCCTTTTCCTAGCTGTTTGATTTTTCTTTTTGAAATCTGCTTGTTCAAATAAGTAATACACTATAGTTTATATTCTCTGAGTGAACAAAAAAGGAAGTGTATTTCTACCAGTATTACTTGCACATCAGATGAATCTAGTTTCTCTGATGATTTGTGTATGTAAGGCTCAATTGCTATGCACATCTATAGAAAAGAGCCAAAAAGCATAAAGCTACCCAAGGAAATGCATTTTTAAAAGAGTTGACAAGTATTCTTAATTATCTAACATTATTCTGTCACTCTAGCTTTCCAGTAATCCAATATCCTACCAGTCCTTCCTAGTTCCAAATAACATTGTTCAAAGTAATTTCTAATATTGATATCCAACCCAGCTCAGCCTGTTGAGCCAATAAAATAATGTGCTAGTATGAATAAGAATTAATCTATTTTCATGTTTAGTGATTGTCACTAAAATATTCAGCATAAAGACACAAAAAGACACAAACTTACATATGTTAGCAAATCCTTTGTTACTTATTTTTGGAACCACTATTCTTATGAGTATTTCTTTTGAAAGTGCCAATTTGGAAAAAAGAAGTAGATTCTTTGTCATTTAAATTTAATGGTCTTAATTAAATTTAATTAAATAGAATTTTGTGAATTTGAGATTATTTTTGCTATTTTTTCTTATTTTGCCTTCTGGGTGTGATTAAGCAGGTGGGTGGGGTTGTTATTTTCTTTGGATTTTTCTAACACATACATTGTTCAATTAAGTATAGCACTGTGATACTGGGTATTAGAATGACCTCTTATTGCATCAGTGTGTAGAAAAAGCTGATGATAACACGTTTTACCATTTGTTACTTTTTGGAATATTTATACTAACAACAAAATGTAGCTTCAATGGAAATTTGCACAATTTATAGTCTAGTGACAGATTATTATAACAAAAATGTGTTTCTTAAAAGATGAATTTATATGTTGGGGAAAAAAAGCAATAAAGAATTTGCCAAATTTGAGATGAGGGATAATAAGATTTACTGTCTGGAGACATTTTTTCCTGTCAGTGGTGAAGGGATGATGTTTGACAATTGGTTAATATCTAACTTTTATAATGTCACTTATGCTAAGTATGTCATCCTTTGTTCTGCAGTTTGTTTTCAACTTCATCTGCCATAAGGCGGAGTCACTGGGACACAGTAAACTATCCTTAATGGATAGACTGTGTGTCAGCAGCTTTCCTGCAGTGGCTTTTTAGAAAGGACTTCAAAATCAGACAAGGAAATAAATTGTGTTTGGCATTGCAAAGTTAAGGGCGATTATTCACTATAGTTACCCAAAGAAGCTAGATTAAGGGTAGCCCAGCTTCATCTGTACTCTTGCAAGCACAGTATTGAACTCTACTTACTACAATATTCTGGGGAAAAAAAAAAAAAAAAAAAAAGAGAGACACAAAAAAAAAGAAAAAAAAAAAAGGGGAAAAAAAAAAAACAATAAAACTACCACAAAAAATATCATAACTTTCTATAGACAGTGAAATTTCCATAATATTTCCCAATTATTATTGTAAGTTCCCAATATCCTTAGATTGTTGAATGTATCATTTTTCTCATCTTTATTATTACACTGGATGACTGAATTGGGGGAGGACTCTCAATAGCTAGAGAACATTTTTAATGTTACATTATATCATAATGACAGATTATTTTGTGTGAAACATGCTGAAACTGCTGTCAAACTGACTTTATCTTTTAGGAAATTAAGCTGCATTATCTCACACAATGCAGACTTCTTATAAAAGCAGCAAGGCAAAACTAGTGGGTAGTTGTCAAGAGATAATCACTCCCCTTGGGAATTATAGATATTCTGCAAAATCTTGTATCTTTTACAGCCTTAGGGATATGATTATATTATGACAAAAATACCTCTGTTGCATTACTTACATTTTTCAGTGAAGGACTACCTGCAATCATCTAGTTGAAATACCTCGAGAGAGCATTTCTCTATGGTATTAAATTTCAAGTCTTAAATAACCACATCAGAGAATATTCCTCATTCAGCTACAGAATTCTAGAACTTTTTAAAACTTTGTTACTGGGAAGTATCGAAGGAAGAGACTTATGCAATAATATTTATATTAATATTAAAATAAATTAAAATTAAATCTATGCATTACATTGATCATAAAAATAACATATACAGTACTGATAACAATTATATAATAGAAAGAAATACAAAAGAAATAGTATTAGAATCAGAAAAGGTGTTTTTTTTCCCCCCTGTTTTTAAAGCGTCAAGTATAGATTAACTGATTCCAAGATCAATGCTAGCCTTACCTCTGGGCCAAGTAGGACACAGTGACTTGAAAACTGACTTGTGGCATTGTAGTATTGTTTTAACCATAACTATATAAAGAATATCCTTCTTTCTGAAGTGATTTTTAAAAATTGAACAAAAAATAAAAACCCATCTGGTTATTTGGTTAATTAATATTGATTAATATGATTTGGTTTAATATTTAATTAATATATTTATGAAAATTGTGGGATAATTTAATGACTTCTCACTTCAGCAGCAGAAGAGATCTTGGAAGAGTGGGGAATGACAGATTTTACTTTTTCTGTGGAAATGAAATGCTGTGGTTTTTTTCATTTTGCTTATTTGCAATAGTATTTTAATCTTAGAGACCATTTCTTTTGTGTATCTGAGAAACACATGAAAGAAGGTCTTCAAAGTGCGAGTTACCAATTACCATTACTGAATCATCTATGTCACAGTCTATGGGTCAGAGCTAACCTCAAGGGCCTGAACTCACATTCCCTTTTTCCAAGAGTTAGGATTGAACTCTAAACTACATGTTGTTGTGGACTTGTTTCACAGTATCTATACTTCTAATTGTAATAATTGAGCACCAGTTAAAAACTTCTAAACTAGCTTTTAACAAACTATTTTTTGTATCAGAGGTACATAGAAGTGTAATTCTACAACCAAGAAATATTTTCTGCTTATTGAGACCTCTAAGACAAACTAGGAGTAAAGACAGAGTATTAAGCCAAAAAAATTAATCTAAACCTTGATAGTCAAGGGATCTCATTGTAGCACTGAATTCTAAATGGTACAGAAAAGCTTTTAATACCAATGAAGAGTTTCCCCATATTTCTACATAATGGAGACAGTCCAACTAAAAGAAAATGTATTTACTTTATAGTTTCAAGATTAGAGCAAAAGTTGTTGAAAGTTGAATGTCCAGGTTAAATTTAGGTGACATTAAGCTAAGAGTTATAATCACTAAGACAAACTTGTCTAAAAATAAATTATCATTTTTTTAAACCAGATGTCTAGGATCCTACAGATCCCATTACATTTACTAGTGCACCTGAGGGCACTAATGGACTTTGATGTCTGGGGACCTCCCCCAACCTGCCCATGTCTCAGGACACAATTTTAGTGCCCAGGGCCACCAGACCATGCCCCAGAGATGCCACAGCAGGGCCAGTCTACAGCTCCCTATATTTATGTGTTTTCCAGTGTAAACATGTTGTGTCATGTCCTGTTAGTCAGTGAGAATTGTCTGTTTGGGTCTTTTTCAATCATCAATTTTTTGCACACACTGGAAAGATATCCTGTAGCTTTCTCTTCTCCAGTCTGAATAATTACGTTTCTTTCTCCCTCTATATGAGATGCTTCTTCTATTTAATCATCTTAATGGCACTGAAGTCTGGTCTTAAGGAAAGTGTTTATGAGGTTGTAACAGGTTTCTCCATATATTCTGAAGTTTAACGTCCAAATTCACCCATGAAAATTACATGGATTACATGCATTTTGGTGAGCAAGTTTAGCTCAGTATTAAGATCCAAAACTGCTTAAAAACCAGGACATCCAAATTGTGGAGCAGCTTTTCCCATTAAACTTTTTTTTTGCAGTATTTCAAACAGGGTCTAATCTTCTTGAGGAATCTAGAAAATCAATTGCCAGTAAGGCTTATATATTGATCAATATCTTATCACCTCATTTTTTGTGTTTGCTGACCGTATATCTGAGAAAGAGCTTGAATTTAGGCTAATGGTGTTACCTGGTGAAAGATAATCCAGAGTCTTAATATCTGGATATGGGGAGCAGCAAGGTGAAGCAGTATCAGAAGAAACAGTGAGACTTTAACAGTACAATAATATAAATCAAACAATAGCATGAAAAACAAACAATAATTCTAATAGTGAACTGAAAACTGTACCAGAGAGGTTATGAAAAGTTAATCTCTTCAGAAGATTTTTATGCTAAATTGAAATTTGACAAGAGATGGAATAAATGATGATGTTGTCAGCACTGAAGATATTTCAGTAATGATTGAGGAAGTGACTTGAATTCCAAATGAGAGACAACTGCTTTTAGTTGCTTCAATGTAGCATCTAAATGAATGTCAGCTGCCTAATAGTCAAAAGAAATACAGTCAAAACTCTAGAAACATGTACAACTAAGCAAATATAGATATCTAAATTATTATTTCAGCTTTTTTATTTTGCCTTCTGTGGAAATATTGAGCATGTAATAACTCTCTTTAAAGACTCCTAAAGCCTAAATGAAGTCAGTGAAAAATCATGGTAACAGTGCTTAAGTGTATACATGAGAATTAATGTAATATAGGCATTGTGGGACGTTCTACCTGAACTACCAAAAAAATAATTTAGGTCTGAAATTAAAAAAATTATGTGCCCATTTTGATTGATGGAACTGCACTCTGTTCATGGAAAGAAATAAAACCCCCAGTTCTCTTATCTATTGTGCATGTTATGACAGAGAAAATTTTCCTTGTGGCAGTACATAAGGTGCCATTGGTGCCATTTATATTTTTTTACCAAA
This sequence comes from Urocynchramus pylzowi, assembly GCA_013397555.1. Taxonomy (NCBI): domain Eukaryota; kingdom Metazoa; phylum Chordata; class Aves; order Passeriformes; family Fringillidae; genus Urocynchramus; species Urocynchramus pylzowi. The sequence goes on from VZRH01003701.1 coordinate 602,608, forward strand.
GCAAAATTGGTAAGACACAAGTGTTCTAGCATTTCCTGAATGGTGTCTGCATGCATCAGGTCCTTCTCTGCTTCTCACATTATCCATCACTGAATAAATTGGGGGAGCACAATAATTGGGAGGGGACACAACTAAACAGATGACATGAACTAAGCAAAAACTATTCCATGTGCATAATGTCATGTTCAACAAAACTAGGGAGAAGCAGTTTTAGAAGGATTTGCAAACTTTTGCTCAGGAACTGTCACAGTATCAGTCTGACTGCCTATTGCCTTTGAATCTCTTTGTACCATTTTGTTTTCTTCTATCTTTTTCCACTTATCCTTCACTTAATTAACTTTTTTTTTTTTTTTTAATCTTGACCTACAATTGTTTTTGCTTCATTATTTCTTTCCTCTTTCCCTGGTCTTCTCAGGGTGATGAGGGGAAGCAGAGTGAGCAGCTGGTTGGTTATCTGCAAATTTGGGTTACTCCATGACAGCTGTCAACCTGGATGAGATTAATCTATCTCAGAAAGCCTGAGTAATTATTTCTTTCTTGAAAATTATGGGATTGGCAAGAAATTAAACTTTACAGTTTGCAGTCAGGATTCTATCACCCTCGTTTTCCAGAAGTACTATTCCAGTCTGTGGTTTGACCCCCTGTTGTAACAAACAGATAAACAGATTACAAAACTTTAAGGAAGCACTAGCCTGACTTCAGCATAATACAGGTCCTAGATTATTTCTTTGCATTACTTGATTCTGGACTAGATAAACTTGTCCAGTAGAGCACATGTTTTTAGTGATTAATTCTCCACCACAGCTTGCAAGTACAGCATATTACTATCATCTCCACTAAAACTAAATCCTGCATTTCAAATGTAAATTAATGCTTTGTCAGCATCAAGGCACAAGACACTGTACCTCAGCCTGTTACTCTGAAATGACAAGATACTTGCAGAATCTTTATTCCAGATCAGTATAGCTTAAGCAGAATTTCAGGTTTAAAAATGACAGTGTGATTAGTTGTTATTGTAACTTCTTTACCTTTACATGCTATTCTCTGTTCAGAAATTTTTGAAGTACTTTAGACCAATTGCCACAATACTTATCAGACTATATTCTCAGTATGAAAACATGGTTTCACAGATGGCCTCAATCATTGGTATTCACTACTGGTTTTACGGTTTGTCACCCCAATACCAGTAAATGGTCTCATTCCTAATTTGTCCCTCTTTCATTGTTCTTTTCCATTTTGATTATGAAAAGTTTTATGCTTTTTTGCATGTAACTGATACTAGCAGAAGACAAGAATCAGGAGTAGAGTAAATCCCTGTTATGCACATGCAGTCATTATCTATGGATAACCCCAATCTTGAAACCAGTGGTGAGTCAGTTTTCACTTCATTTAATATTTACAACACTGATAGCATTCTAGTCTCTTTATTCCAAAACACTGAATCACATACATGCCTTACAGTCTCTAGTTCTACTACATCCTCACTACTATTTATATTAAATTCTCATAATATCTAATTTTAAAAGACAATAGATAAATCTGTTTTCCAGACACCAATCTGAGCTGTCATTTTTTTGTCATCCTGATTTCAGCTTTTAAACTATTGTTTAAGTCCTCTCTAAAATTTCCCTATAAGAAACTGATGTTTTTTTCTGATTGTGAACAGGGATGAATCACAGTTGCTTACACTAAAATATTAATAGCAAACTCTTTTTATCTTTGTCATAATCAGAATTATAAGCCTCTAAGCAACTTCAGGATGAAAGGGAAGATATTTTAGCTGTCATTTTTATATTTTGAGGTGCTTTAGTAAGAAAATTTAGGTTTGAAGGTTTACTCTTAAAATAGAGGTTACTCATCTGAGTTCTTCATAAGAACCTTTGCAACACCAGCTCTTACAGCAGTCACATCAAAAACCCATCATGATATCCACACCTACAGGTTTAATGGAAGGCACAGCTTTAAAAGATTTATAGTAGGCATAGCACCTTTAAATTTTATCAGTCTACAGAGATTTCCATGGTACACTTAAACTCTCACAGAATGTGGATCAGACTGTAATAGATATCTTTTTTTGCTCCATAGCCCCCTTTCAGTCATGTGTATATACAATAAAATTTTCATAGCAGAAGGAACATGGCTAGAAACAAGCTCATGCTTTACTATGTTTACACAATTCAGAATGTCATATTTTAAAAGAACAACCTTTTTGCAGAGAATATCGGGACAATGGTAAAAAGGCTTATGTAGTTTTTTCTTCAGTTCTAGTTTGAAAAACAAATGCAGTCGCTGTTTCACGTGCTTTAAATTTATACTGTCTCTATCTCTACTACTCCCATTTCAGCATTCTCTAGATATTGAGAAAAGCTGTTCTATCTCCAGACAAACCAATTTTGCAGCATTATTAATTTATAAAAGTCTGTAGCTATTATAATTTAATTCAGTTGCTATAGAAATCTCTACAGGACCACAAAAAATAAAAAGAGGCAAAATTAATGTGCATTATAGTCTAGTTGCCTAGAGTGCACCCCCTATAGGGAGAGTGCAATAATTAAGTCTTGTTTACTGTGAGTTCCATTAAGCCTTTGTTGTTACTGATTATATCATTGTCTGATTGATTTGTCAGGTGTGAAAAGCAACAAAAAATTGATTGCCTTAATCTGCATGACCAAATGACATGTGGGTTGTGAGGTGCAACAGAGAGCTCTGCTTGAACAACTGGAGCTTTTCTACTTGCTCTTCTTTAACTTTCCATTGTAACAGCACATTTCTTTGGAGGCAGGGGACATTGCTTCTTCCACAGATTTGGATTTGTATGGAATCAATGTAATAGAGAGAATGAAAGGATTTGTTCTTAAATTAATATAATACTTCTCTGTTATAAAGTAACAGCAGGAAAGAAAATGTTTTTCATCACCAGGAAATGTGTGTAAGGAAACTGGTGGGACAGATTTTACACGGTATTAAAATCCAACTGGTAGTAATAAATGAATCAAAGAAGATAACAAATTAATTTCAAAATCTAGTTTATTGCTTCATTAGAGGGATTTCACTTATATGTTTCCTGAAAGAAAGGGCATAGATTCTGTACCTCAGATATATTGGAGGGTTTTAATGCTCTACTGTTATTTGCAATATGAATGTAATTACCATATAAATATTTGATTCAGACACTAGGGGTGAATGTATTGTCAGTTTATTTCAGGACATGGCATACTACTTTTAGGAGACTTGGACAAGGTATGAATATTGAAAGTACTTGAAATGCATATTTAACAAAAAGACAATATTATTTTCTGAAATGTAATTATAGTTGGGTTATTAGAAAGTAACACAAGGCAATGTTTTATTTAACCAAGTAAAGTCTGATGTATTGTGCACTATGTATTCTGTAGGTAACACATTGAGTTTTCTACTCTTCAGTAAACATAATTGTGCCTTTCCACTACATATTAGTCAGAAAAAGCAGGATATGGGTGGCAGTGGGAGAATCAGTTTATCAGGTTTTGCTCACCTTGACATGCTTGATCACAAACAAATTTGTATCTTATGTTGTTTGCTATTGCTGCAGCTGCACTTTAGGGTCAAGGATATGTTCTGGATTTTCACAGTAAAATCTTAAAAGGGACAAAAATCAATTCCAGCATCTATAAAGACAATATTGCAAGTGGTCGCTCAGTCACAGCAAACAAATCTACAAGCAATGGCAACTTAAAAAGAACTTACATGATACTTCTGTTAGAATACTTCAAAAGCTGGAATTGTGAATTCAGACTTGAGTAGAGATTATGGGTTTTTTTACATAAGATATCAATGTGGCAAAACCAGTATGCTACACTACTATTCTTATGAAGAAATTGGATTCATAGGGAAGAACATTTTATTTTCTCTCAAGAAGATGTTCTTTTTTTTTTGAAACCTTATCACCTTAATAATAAATTGCCATGAAGAAGTAATTTTTGTTGATATTTCTTCAGGATCAAAACTAAATTGATCTCCTGACTTTTCAGGGCAAACGTAGTGGTTTACATGTCTTTTATTTTCAGGCTTTTTGGCTTAAGGGTTGGCCAAATACCATGACTAGATGTCGTAGTGTAATTCCAGTAGGCAGCACAGCCCTGTTCAGCCACTTTCCCCCCAGTGCAGTGGTATGAGGGGAATAGTCAAAAGGGCAACCATGAGAAACAGCTCTTGGGTTGCAATAAAGACAGCGTGGTACATAGAGCAAAAGTGAGAAACAAAACAAGGAATTAATTCACTGCTTTCCATGGGCAAGCAGGTGTTCAGCCATCTCCAGGAGAGCAGGGCTCTGCCACACGTAATTTGGGTGATTTGGGAAGACAAATGACATAGCTCAGAAGCTCTCCCCTTCCTTCTTCTTCCCCCAGATTTATATGCTGAGTGTGTCACCATAAGGTATGGGATATCTGTTTGATCAGTCGGGGTCAGCTGTCCCAGCCGTGCCCTCTCCCAGCTTCTTGAGCAACCCCAGCCTCCTCACTGGTCATGTGGAATGAGAAGCAAAAGAGGTCCTGACCCTGTGTAAGCATCTCAGCAATAACAAAACGATCCCTGTGTTATCAAGGGTGTTTTTCTGAACAAATTGGAAAGAGAGCTACATACATGTGAAGAAAACTCTACCCCGACCAAACACAGTACACTAAAGAAACAGAAAAGATTGATTTTAACATATAATTGCAATTTTGTTATCCGTTGTTGTATCTCTAAAAAACATCCTCCGACCCTCTAAATAAAATAAAAGCAAGTGCAAGATACCCCTTATTTTATCCTGTGTAACAATTAGGTTAAGCAAAATCCATTTGGTAGTGGTTATTAGGCTTGACTTAAAAAATATGAAAAGTGAGATTTCTGACCTGGAGATTCCAAATATTAACTTCACTAATTACTTCAGGCTCTCTTATACTGGGGATTTTTTTTGTGTGTAGTTTACTATAAAACTAAAACACAGATCTAATTACATCAGTATTAGTAAATGATAGTGAAATCAGATTATAGCGAAATCAGACTGAAAGAGTAGATGAAATAAAAGGCGGATGGTGGAGTCTAGAAGATTAGAAGAAGTTTGCTGATGTTAAAACATGTTTGACATAAACAATGATAATCTGACCACACATACTGTATTGAATAATAATAATGATGATGATGATGATAATAATAATAATAATAATATATAAAAGCTAAGTAAACCAGACACAACTCAGCATAATTTAATTCTGAACTGAAACCTATTATATAAAAAATATGCAAATTTCTCCTTAGTAAAAATATATGGAGAATCTTTTGCTTAAAAGCTTCTTGCTTTTGAATTATTTTCTGCTCTGCAAATACTAACAGGTTTTAGGTTGGGGTTTTTTGCATAATGTAAGATCTATCCTTGAAACATCCATTCCTTCAAAGAGAACTTTAGCTGTGAGATGAACAATCAGCATGCCTCCACTATTCTTATCAAGCCTTAAGCATTTTGCTATACTGCCAATGTTTTGATTTTTCAGCGTCCTCCAATTTTTGTGCCAGGTTCACCGAAACGCATTGTGTAGAAACCTCTAATTTCAAATATGCATCCCACAATATAAAACTTTGATATTAGTCTTTTTTATACTATTCATGTGAATCATCTTATAGCTCAACAGACTAGAGTATTAATCCTGTTTTTTCTCCCTAAAAATACATTGCCCAAAATGCACAAGAGTAAATTACACATGATCTTAATACTGTTTGCTCAGACTGATTTTAAAAACATAAGAAAATATGAAAATGCTAATGAAATAAGCTGTTGGGCACTGATAAGTGACTCAGAGAAACTTCAAATGTTTCTATTAAAGTAAATCACTGTACTTCTTACAGTTGACATGTGTTATCTATTCAGCCACTGCAACATGGTGTCCTTTTTGTTCCTGGCATGTAGTAACAGCCTGTAGACTTTTTTTTTTCCGGAAGTGACAATAGAAACCAGGAGCTAAAAAGTTGCCCTAGCAAACAACCATATTATCTTCTGGTAATGCAGAGTTATTATACATCCTCATTGTGACAATGAGTATTTGGTGTTTTAAAGCAATTCAAATTGCTATTTGCATTATATTATTTTATAATTACTAATTAGAGGTTAGTGTCTAGAAATGACCAACACAAACCTCTAGGGACAAGAACAACAGAAATAAATGGTAAATTATTGGTGTAAACTAAAACAGACAACAAATTATGAAATTTTTAACACTTTTAAGTATATTCAAATAAAATGAAACAAAATTCGCCCTACATTTCCTTTCCAAACATCATTGTATTATGCTGAATGTTGGATAACAGCTCTTCTGATGTATTATCCAAATCCACTGACAAATATGAAAAATGAGCATTATGAATACAGAAGTCTTACGCAGTATTACTCAAAAGCCAGCTTATTAAAGGTGTCTTTCACAATAACACAACTCTTAAATTCATAGGGGTTCCTCTTTCTGATTTCCTACATGTTTGCTGTCATTTTCCCGACAGCTAGACTGTCCACCATATGATTTTTGGGATGTTGGATTTGAATGTTATCGAATAAAGACAATTCATAAACTGTATATGAGGCATTGGTTCCATGCTTGGAACTAGTCTTGTGATTACAGAAATGTAAATTTAATACTTACTTATTTGAAAGGTTTCCTGATTTATATGGAAATGTTTTAATCAGCTTCCAAGCTCAACTACTTACATTATACATTGAAGATTAGAATGATAATTTGGCTATTCAAAGACAGCAAAACCATTACAGGAAACTGCAATGGATTTTTTAGATAGAATATGCAAAATAATATAAATACAGAAATCAAGACCAATAAATTCTGAACATGAATATTAAACTGGATGTGTCTGTTTGGACTTTGACTAGTGGCATCTATTCTCTCCCTTGCACAGCAGTAGTTACCCCCAAAATCTTCAAATGAATAACCAGAATCAATCCCACTCTTCCAAAGTGACTCCCATGGGTAAATACATTTTGTGTTGCAACTACCGCGGCTACAGTTGTATTCATCCTGAGTTACTTTTGCTGGCAGTTTTCACAGGTAAAAAAAACCAATCTAGATATTAGGATATAGGCTTGATTACTTCAGCACTTAACATAAGTTGAATGGTATTTGTCACTCTTTTAAAAATTTTTATGACATATAATTAGCTGTCCCTCTCCCAAACTATAATTTCTTGATTAATGCTAGATTTACTCTTAAATGGTACACTTGAATTTACAAAAGATCAGTGTATGCATTAGTTAATTGCACTTAAATAGTATTGCATGTGGACTTGGCTTTATGTTTAAATACACTTCTTTTTCTCAACTTTTATAGCAGTAAGACGAACAAGAACTTATTATAATCCAAATAACCTGCATCTCTTTAAAAAAAAACTTTCTTTGAGATACAATCTTTTTTTTGAAATTTGTTCAAGAGTGGTCTCATCTTAACATTCTTGTTTTCATAGTCCTCATTAAATAAATCAATTATATTTAAAAAGCAATGTCAGTGAGGCAAAGTCCCTAGCAACTGGAAAAAAGAGAACATTAAAATAATTTTTAAAAAGAGCAAAAAGGAGAACCTTTAGAACTAGCAAAAGTCAGCTTCACCTTGTGACTAGGAAGATCATGGAACAGATTGTCGAGGAATGTATATTGAGACATATGGAAGACAGGGAAATAATTACAGACAGCAAACATGGGGTGTGTCCAAAAAGTTATAGTCCTTTTACCTTGGTCAGTGTCCAAGGGGAAAGCATAACAGGTGATGTCCTTCAGGGGTCTGGACTGAGACAAATATTGTTTAACATTTTAGAATCTTAGAACCAAGGAATGGTTTGGGTTGGAGAGAAATTTTAAAGGCCAGGCACCAAATCATCTTCCCTGCCATAAGCACAGACATCTTTGACTAGATCAGGTTGCTTAAAGCCCCATCCAGCCTAATCTTTAACACTTCCTCTGACAGGGAATTCTATGGTTCTATTCTAAGAACCATAGAAGTTTATGTCCAATAGTATGAAGCTTATTTAGCCAGTGTAAAAAGTGAACAGCAGAAGTGAACATTAAATCATTCACAGCAATATTTGCAGTCTTTCTTATTGTAAGTATTGTACATATACTAATGCAATAAATAAAGGCATTTTAAACAATTTCTGAACTTATTTTTGTCTTGATATATGCTTTATTTTCTTATAATAGTGTTTCAATTCCACTGACTGTCATTAATTTATACTGCTCTGAAGAAACCTTTTGGGTCGCACTCAGTTAACTCACTTTACTCACGTTTTACTCACACTCACTTTACTCCCAGGAACTGGATCTTTTGAGCAGGTGCCTTAACTTTGTTCTTCTTGATGGCAAAAGCAGCTTTCAGGAGAATCTAGATGATTTTCTCTCCTTTCTCAAACACTTCTCCTACTGTGTTTCTCCACAGAATGACATCATGAATGCACTGCAGATGTTCTGGAGCAAAAAAAATACAGAAAAAATATGAGAGGCAGGATGAGATGTGAAATTGTGAAAGAAATCAAGGTCCTGTTCAGATTTAGAGCTATATCTTAATCTTTGAAAAAATCAAAATAGCTATTAAACTGATAATGACATCCATGAGTTTGAAAAGTTTTGGAAGTTGGACTACATTAAAAACCCAAGAGAGCAGAGAAAAATATGGGTATACTCCCCAGTGAATCATATTCAATCACAATTGCAGAAGAGACAGGAAAGAGAAGATCTGAAATTGTAAGGAAAGGTTTTGAAAGAAGATTAACTATCTAAATAATACACAAGTTTAAGGAAGAGTTAGATTAGTGAAGTAAAAATTATTAGAAATTCTTATTAGCTATGATCAATCAAGAGAGGAGAAAACAAAAAATGTATTAAGATGGAGTTGCAGAAGAGGAAGTAGTTTCAAGTAACAAATGGAAGTCACATATAAGTGAATAAGATTACAAGGTATTTTGTAAGCACTGATAAGATTTATCTGTAAAATACATCTACAGCATACTGTTGGCTACTTTGCTTCTTAATGGGTTTAGAATGACAAAGCTAAGATAAATGACAGATATGTTTACACTGCAAATGATTATGAAATAAGTTTATTTCTGAATAAAGAACACTACGGGATGCTGTTAAAATTCTATAGTTAATATATTGATTTTAAAACAATTTAACTTTTCACAATAAACAGTAATTATTATTTTTAATACTAAAGCAAATATTTTTGATGTAATATAAATAATGATACTTAAAGAAAAAGATAAAATAGAAGAAATAGATTTCAAACTAAAGCTCATGTAAAGACAATAGCATGTTTTTCTAGGCACAGTTACCCCTTTTCACAATAAAAATATTGCTATTAGAAGCTATGTTCCATATAGATCATTACATACATGCATTTGGACATTACTATTGCTGTTATTAAAAGAAAATTATTATCTGCATGCCCATCAGATAATCTTTTTCTCATCAAGTGGTCAGTCCAAGCTTAAAATGACTTTTTGTCAGTCGTGATACCACTGGGCTGAGAATTTACCAACATTCTAGAGATTAGAAACATTCCTTTAATTTCTAATTTAATATTACAGATCAAAAAACTTATAAACCAAACTTAGTCAATCTAAATGTCTGTGTTCCTGTTCACTTTGGCTGTTCTTCCCTTCACATACTATACATATTTCCTCTGTGTGTGCACAGAATTTTACATGAAAATCATCTTTCTTTATATACTGGCACTAATATTTCTTCAGACATACCAAAATAGAATATTTGATGTAATCTTAAACTTGCATTTCCCTCTAGTGGTTTCCCTTATGTTTTTTTGTGATTTATCATATTTATCATAATCTGTGATTGCAAGATACAACCAGAAAAGAAATCATGACTTCAATAATACTGTGTGATTTAACTAACATCAGTTGTACATATTTGAGAGAATAATTCAAGGTTTATAGTAAGATCTAGTTAATATTGACAACAGGATCCAAACTTTGATTCATCTCATTCTGAGCCTGGATATGACTTAGACCCTAAAATGTCTCTTTCCTGAGTACAGAGTCCAAAGTATAGACTCCTGCAACTGTCTGTATCACAGATGTCAGAAACAAAATCAGCTGAATCTCACCTTTTGATGCAGCATTTGTTGCTTAATTGGGTAACTTGGTACTTCTAAATCAGTTACCTTTCATTTGGTGAAATCTTGTCTTACAGTTATATTGAAAAAAGGAGAAAAATATAAGTTTGTAGTATTTTTATTGTGTTATTTTTGCAGCACATCACACTTAGAGCTAGCCAAATTATTTGTTCTTTTTTTTCAAAGTCATGTGAACAGAGCAGATATAAAATTAATTAAAACAAATCAAACAAATATGACTTATTCTATATTATTTTTATTTCATCCAATTAAGATCCAGGAAGTTTCAAAGACAAACTTTTCTGATGGTTCTTCAATCTTTCACAAATTAACAGTGCATATTCTGTATATTAGTTCTTAGCCAAGGTCAAATGTAAGTTCTGTGCAAACAGATAACAAAATGTTCAGGACTGGTGGTTTTGAGCAAGAACTTGAATGCCAGCAGTGTCTGTTTTGGCTATGCATTTCTAATTCAGCTAGAAAATAAAAGAAACATATGACTGACAGCTCAAGAAAATATTAGCAATGTTGATCTTACTTTCATTTTATAGAAAAATTAATTGTATTTTCCACCATAAACAGTGATACATAGATTTCTGCATAAAGGAAGTTTTAACAATGTGGATTTCTTAAATTACTTTCAGGTACTGTAATCTCGTTAGTATATGTATTTACATATTTAGGAGATATGATATGCCTTTGGGTGTAATGTGATGAATATATTTTATAACCTTGGTATAAAAACAGCACAGCAGATTTATGGAACAAGATGATTTGTTTAAAAGATTGAACAATAATTCTGAATATTTTTTTTAGTGTACGTGGTTTTATTAAAGTGAATATGATTCTGCTTTTTCCATAAAGAAAGTAACAGTGGTCATAGAAAATAAGATCTTTTCAGCAGGTATGTTCTCCCATATGACTTGTAATCTCTGTTCTATCCATACTTACAAATCAGTTTCTAAGAACAGGAGAAAGTTGGTTTGCCTTAGATCTTTTCTGAATATTTTGCCTATTTCTTCTATTATCCCACCTTCTTTGTGGGAAAAGGTCTAAAAACCTTCCATAATATTTTCTGCAATGGTGTCCTAGTCTTAGCATATTAATCATGTCGATTGAGAAATAAGTCCAATTATGTATCATTTTGAAGTACATCCCTATTTATAATGCATGATATGGTTAATCAGGAAAACACTGGCTACCTACAGAGAAATCACTGCAGTATGGCCATGTATCATTGATGGTGACAAGTCATTTAAGCAGCTAAGAGTGGCACAGTGAATCTGATGAATCAGACTGATAAAATACTCAAAAACAATAAAAAGACCATTTTTTTAAAAAGGAGTCAATTTACTGCATTAACTTCAATGTTCAGTTTTTCCACTGAAGTATGTTTCTTAGATGCTCACAATACTAACAGCAGGATTTGAGCCTCTGGAAAAACATAAGAAACAGAGACACATGATTTAGATCCTGACATTATAGTATTGGGACCTCAAAAGTAATTGGCACTTCATCACAAGTGCCTTCCTGCTGTGACATGCCTGTAGCAAACAGCAGAAGATTCCTTTCTAGTTGTTTTTTTTTTTTCCACCCTGGTTATAGGTGATTTTTTTTTTTCATTTTTTTTTCTTTCCTTTGAATTTCAGTTCCACCTTTAAAACAGTTACAAAGAGGAGTTCAGACAACCACTGCTAGTTGACCATGTTTGTGACAGACATTGTAAGCTTAGTCCCTGGACAATTTGGCATTCAATTGTGAAATTTATCTCTAGACAGACATCTAAAAAGTAGTTGGTGTGCCCTTGATGGAGGAATGGTTGTATCTGCTTCAGATTTATTCTTTAGGTTTTTATTTGACTTCACCCAAAATCAAGCAGAAGTTCAAGGTCAGATGGCTTAGTCCTTAAACTCTTTTCTCACACTCTTTCACTATCTAAATTGAGCTGAATTCTGTGAGATAAATCATTTTCACAGCTAACTGGGAGAGAAGTTTATTCTGAGTCTTTTTTCCAGACATAGAATGCCTCTTAAAAAAAACCCCAAACTTATTATTATATTCCCAAATGAGAGTTATTTTACAGCTGTGTCACACTTTTGGCACTTATTTTGTGCATGATACATGGTTACTGCTGGAACTTTGCTATACTGATGCATACCCAGATATTCCCCATTGGGGAATTTGTCCCCCTTGAAGAATAAAGCATTTTAATTTTGTACTAATTGAATTTCATCTTCCTTATTACAGATCCTGCACAAATTTGTCAGGTTCTCTTTAAAGTCTGAGCCTCTTCATCAAATGTATCCTTCTTTTGGCTGGATGTCATCAGCAAATTTTAGAAGTTACACACTGTTTTCTGTCATACCATTAATGAAAAACTGACTTTAAGAGACACCATTTTTCAGTTTAAGATGCTTCATAATTTTACTCCAAAACATAGATAACTATTATTGAAGAATCATTTTCCAGCCACCTTGAATGACTACGAGAGCTGAGATTATTTTTGGGATGTTTTGTGGGAGAGTCAATCATTCTATGGTTTTGATATGTCACATCTACTCTTACAGTCCATAAGAAAAAGAGTAAATCTCCATACCCTGCCTAACATAATAGAAAAATATATTAAATTTCTTAGTCCTCTGTGACCCCCTTCTATTCTCTCGAGTTCTTAGAGATACTGGAGTGATTCTAAGTGACTTCCCCTAAGTCCTTTGTCATGCTCTGGTGAGTTATTTCATTGGGCCCTGAGGAACAGAACCCAGATGCCATACCAAGTCATCTTTTAATGTGATTTTTATATGTGCATTTTCTTTCTTTCACCCCCCCCCTTGAAGTCCAGCTTGAATCCCTATATGCTTGTGAAGCTTAACTGTGTTATACACCTCATCACAGATTTTCTTTTCACACCCACCTAATCTACCAATGCAATGCAACACCCTCATACCTTTTCCAATTTGAAGTAGGTATGTTTCTTTCTGTATTAAGCACTTATACTGTATTTTCTTGCTGCTTTTTCTGTCTCTTGCTATTTAAAACTGGGGGTTTTTTCCTCCTGTTTTTTTTTCCTGTTTCCATTACTGTTAGGTAGTTAAGGGAAAATAGAAGTAAATAAAAAATACATCTTCAACTTAATCTTGCTTTGTGGCCTGAGGTACACAGTAAAACAAATTTGTTGCTGTGTCATTAAGAATATGTCCCTTGAGGTAAAATGTTAGCTTTGTTTGCTAAGGAGAAGTACACCAGAATATAAAGTAAATGATGGTAGCAATGTTATGCTTCTCTAAGCTTAAAGAAATCAAAAGAGTTTTGAGTGATTTTCCACAATCAGTTTAATTTTGCTTAATTTTTAACTAATCAATTATTGCTAGTTAATTACAAAATACAGTATTTTCAAGGTGAATATTTCTACATATGTCATAGCTCAAGTGATCATTAGGTTGATTTCAATCTTTTTCTTGTCCTTTATTCTGGTAAATACACACAAAAGCCTCTCCCACTGAATGTCTCTCCGTATCTTCTTTTTTAACCAGACAATTAGCTGAAACACTGGAACATGATAAATACTAATTTTTTAGACTTGGTTAAACTAATGATGTTTGCTAAGTTTGAAATTAATTTTTATCTAAATCTCTGTTCTACATTATAACAAACAAGAGTGTTGTAGATTTTAGTTGGAAATTTTGCAATTTTTTTTTATATTTTGGGGGGTTTTTGTGGTAATTTGATGCCTGGTTTGAACATTTAGAACAAAATTTCCTTAGAGCATTCTCTAAGTTTCAGTAGAGCAATTTAAAGAGGGTCATCTGAAGCTCAAATACAAACAAGATTTTCACAATATGCAAGATGAAGTTTCCCTCTGAAGTGCTTAGAATATGGATGGGGTTAATTTGCAATAACAATGTGCAATGCTTAATAAGCATGGAATGTCAGTAAGTATCTCTTACTTGGAGATTCTCAACTGAGATTGACTGAGTGAATCTGAGTGTGTAATTAAATTTGTTCAGGCAAGAAAAAAAAAGGAATTTCTACATCCATGTACAACGGTTGAAAGTCCACAAGAAAACACAATTGGTTAAGGTCATTCTTTAGTGCACAAAACTACCAACAATTCCAGATCTAAAAATCAAGTTCTCTTTACATTTCCACATGTTCTGTTCAGTGACTTCTTGAGCACTTACAGGGAAGATGACTCCACCACGTCCCTGGGCAGTCTGTTCCAATGCTTAACAACCCTTCCAGTGAAGAAATTCTTCAAGATGTCCAGCCTGGGCAGCCCCTGGTGCAGCTCGCAGTCATTTCCTCTTGTTCTGTCACTTGTTAACTGTCAGAAGAGGCTGACCCCTACCTTGCTACAACCTCCTTCCAGGGAGTTGTAGAGTGATATAGTCCCCCTGAGGGGCCCAGAACTGAATACAGGACTTGAGGTGTGGCCTCACCACTGCTGAGTACAGAGAACAAACCCTGCTCTGCTCCTGCTGGCCACACTACTGCTGATACAGGCCAGGATGCCATTGGCCTTCTTGGCCACCTGAGCACATGATGGTTCATGGTCAGCCAGCTGCCTGCCCCATTACCCAGATCTTTAACAATGACATTACACAAGACTGGAGCCAGTACTGACCCCTTGGGTTCACTCATAGTCACTGGCCTCCAGCTAGACTTTTTTCCAGTGATTGTCACTCTCTCAACCCAGCCTTTCTGACAGTTTTTATACCCTGTCAATCTTCCCATCAAGACAACTTCAGCATCTGTTCTTTTTCTTCCTATTCACGTTCCATTTCAGTTTCCTAAAACTTTCTTTCAGGAGGCCTGTTGATTAGTCAAGAGCCTGATGATAAATCTGCCTTCTACATTTGCAAAATATAAGCGTAGTACAACTTTAGGATCGTAGCTGGCGCCCTGTGTCTATGAGCTTTGAATTTCCCTGCCATGGTTTCTAAACTCTCCTGTGACTTTAGATGCCGAGATATTCCTATTCATAAAAGTGTATAAGAGAACAGTCGCTGAAAGTTGTACATCTTCAGCTTTTGTAGACTCTCAGAAACAAACTTTTTGGTATTGTAAAATCTAAACATACTCATTTCTTACAATAAATAAGGTATAGTATTGCTCCTAAAGATTTGGGGGAATTTTTGGGGGTATTCTCTTTGGTCTGGTTTAGTTGGGTAGTTTTTGTTCCAAAATGCAACATGAATACACACATCAAAGAATCTCCCTAAATATATACTTTATTGGAAGGACATTCTCAAATCCTAAAGCTACTTGAGCAGCACTTGAGTGTTACAAAAAAGATAAAAACCAGTAATCTAGCAGTTGCAGCTGGAATACTGGTATTGAAAACAAATTTTCAGAAAAATGGAACTAAATTGAAAAGTATAGATCTGCATGCACATGGATGGATGAAACATAAACAAAAGAGTAAAAATCGACATTGTAAAAAAGATTTTTAAATTTGGGAGATTTATGAGGTTAGTAATAGAATGAAAATTTTGGACAAAGAATCAGGACAAAAAAGAATAATTTTCAGATTTAGATATTGACAAACTGCAATTACTTTTTATCAATTACTGGAAGCAGACATGGTACTAGAACCATAATTTTAAAAATAGAGATTATGAAATAGCATAAATATTTTTGTTAATCTGCTTATCCTAGCATTATGGGAATTTTCCAAATAAAATGATTCACTTGTTTTTAGTAAAAAAGACCTTGCAAAATTTTTCATAGAAAACAAAATGTTCTAGAGGTGTGTGACTTGATTCATGTGAAAGAGCAGCCATAGTAAATGTAGGGGTGCAGCTGCAGCTTTTCAAATAGGAAAGTCTTAATAAATTAGATATTTTAGAACACAGAATCTGCATAGTAAAGGCTGATTTATATTTTAGGGGTTTTTTATGGTTTTCTCGTGGGGTGGGGGCTTGTTTTTTCCCCCGGCTGAATAAAATTCAGTGGATTTATTATATTTGAATTTAGGCATATGATATATGCCTGCCCTACAAATTATATACAATAAGAAACAATTGGTTTGAAGAACAGCAATAAAATCTACTGCAAGAGAAAAGAATATAGGGATAAAGAAATACTAACAGTGAAATTCATCAAGGAGAAATTTCAAATCAGTTTCAAATAAGTGTTATTATTTCTGTTAATTAACCTGGAAAAAAGAAAGCTGGGATATATTAAATCTTTTTGATGACACAAGATTAAAGCAATTAAAAATACAAAAGAGAATATGTGTATTATGGAGAAATAATTGCTTGACTTTGTAGCAACTTACATTATAGGAATGGGAGCTAGGAAAGATCTAAACCAATCAAGATATCATTTGGTAATGGATAAATTAAGACCTTTTTTCTGTTTATTGAGAAGAACAAGGAGATATTTGAAAGACAAGATTATGGATAATCAAAATGTTGTTTTGTTTGCATGTGGGCATGAGGAAATTTTACATGTATCTCAGTTGCATCCAAATACAGACTCTAATAATTCCTAATACGAGCCAGCAGTGTTTTCTCTCTCAGCCCAGACTATAGCATGGAATATGTTTCCCCTCACAGAAGGGATTATTAGCTCAGGAAGTATGTAGAAATGGGTGGGTTTTTTGTTATTGTTCAGAGCCAGCTTGTATTTAGTAGGGCACAATGACACACAGCAGGATTTTTTACACCTACCTTTAAAAGATTGTGGGGTTTTCTTGTCTTTTATGTAACAGCTATAAATCATCAATATAATTTGGACTTAGAAAGACATACATTGTTCATGTGCATCAGTCAACATTTTCAATAGTAACGAGAAAACACATGTCATTAGAGAAGGCATTAAAATGTTACATATAATTTTCATCAACTCCACTAAAGAAACAGAAATTCAAACTGGAGCAAGACTTAGATAATTATCTTAAAAGTAGAGAAGCTGATCAGCAGATTTTAGGACTTCTTACTTCTCACTATAGTTTATACTATAAGTCATAGGGCTGCAAGGTTTCAGATATTGTTGTAACTTCAGGTAATATTGATTTTGCATCTCTTTTTTAGAACTGGCCCTCGTAAGAAGATGCAAAGACTTTTCATATAAAAAATGCTCACTATTCATATATTATGAATTATGAACACGGTGGTTTTTTAGAGATCAAGTTAGCATATTAAAATAAATAGAAATGGATGTTAAAAATGGTGGTCAATTTCCATGGGAAAATTTCAAAGACAGTTATAAAGAAACAAAAAAAAAAAAAAAAAAAGAGGAATTTTTTTTTTATGAGAGATGTTTTCCATTTGCAGTTAACATGTTTTTCTTTCATTACAGAAGTTTCATCAAATAAAACTTTTGAGCTTTGAAATTAACAGCAATTTCTCCACCATAAACATCTAAAACAAGCAAAAAGACAGCCTGTCCCTTTTCAGACCAAGAAAATCAGGCAACTGTCTTTTCAATGAAAGATAAAGCTGAAGCAGAGCATCAAGTGATTCAAAAAGCAGAAAATTCAGCATCTCTTTTGAGGGAAAGAGGTGCAGTAGCAAATGATGCTAAGCCTGGTGTTTGTGCTTGCCTGTAGATATAGACAGCGGGAGAGTTCTCTCTGCTGAAGTAATGAATAATTAAAACATGCTTAGAACCCAGCACATACAGTGGCAGGATGCTATCAGACTAGCTGTTGGTGGTGACAAAAATGGCACCCTGTTGGCTGTTAATGTGGAGGTATGAGTAATGTTGGCTCTTAGTACAAAAGAGCTGAGAGCACCTAAGTAGAGGACTTTATTTTCTGATGGTTGTTACAGCAGGCAAAGCTATGCAGCAGAGTGATATTATAGTACTTAGTGAGTTGTTTTCTTCTGATGTTCACAGAGATTCAGAATAAATGATGCTAACTTGAGACAGAGATATAAAAGGTGATCTATTGGGGTTTTTTTGGCCTCGTTTTTATTTTAATAATTTGAGATTTTTTTTTCCCAGTGATAATTAAAAACTAAGATCATAGTAGATAATTTTTTTCTACCTGTATATTCATACTGATGCATGAGGTACATTAAATTTTGGATAAACATATTTTTATATTTTTCAGGTAGTACAGAGGGACTTGTAACTATTAGGCCCAATCAATAGGCAAACATCAATGAAGAGCAGCTGGTTACCTTACTCCTCTGATGAACCAGCAACTTAATGTCCTTTTGAGCTCTGGAATATAAAAGTTATTTCTACTTAAAAATACATGAAATACATATCAGGAAGACATTGAGCCATCATTTACTTTGTCAGTTAACAAACTAGAAAAATATAAAATTACATTCAACAGAATATTGGATCATAAGAGGTAGTTTCAAGAACCTTTAAAACTGAGCATGGTTTGTACATATATTTTGGAGAACTCCTGTTTTTTTCAGTTCTCTGGCTCCAAAAAGCCAAGAGGTTTGACAATCAAGTATGTACTCATTCCATTATCCTTGTAATGCTGGAAGAATGGTAGTTTCCTGGACTTCATATAGACTTCAAAGATTTTTACAACACGAAGGTGTGATTTTTACACCATTTAAAAATATATAAATATTTTTTTATTTAAAAATGAGAAATAATAATTCCAGGTAGAAGCATAAATCTACACTTTTTGTGAGGAAGAAGCCATAAAGAGCCTCAGCAGCACAAAAAAAAATACCTACAAAGAAATGTTAACTTAAGAAATTCTTCAGAGAATTCAGTTGGCTGCAACTCATTGTAACTGGTTCATTAATATTACTCTGGTATTATGCTTCATTTTTAATTCTCTTCTAATATAAAATAAGAGGATATTATGCCTTTCTAATGCAATTGAAAATGATGGTTCTGAGCCTTGCCATAGAAAATTGTAACGAATGCAAATATTTCCACTATGCAAAATGATGCAAAATTTGGGGTGCTATTTCAATCCTTGCTTTAGCCATCAACGTTTAACAATTTCTGTCTCGTTTTGGTTTGTTGTTTCCTATTAAAGAGTGTTTGAAATGGAAAGGAAGAGTAGAATTTATGTCACTTAACTTTTGGCATTTATAAGTCTAAGCTGATTAACTACAGCTTGATTCAGTTGTACACTCATAGGCACCTCATGTCACTGAGATACCCTGAAGAATCTCACTCCCTCCCCATCTGTCAATCCAGAAGTACCTGTGTTCTGTGTTGTAATTCAGAATCCTATGAAGATATTACAGTTAAGCCAAATTGTTGCTCCCCTAGGTCTCTGTTTATGCAGCCTATACTATTCAGCTTCCACATGGAACTGATGTAGGAAAAAGCCTTCCTGAAATTGAGATGGGCCACCTGCTACCTCCTTCTCTTGGTACTCCATCATTTAGCAGTAGAAGGCACTCAATTTGGTCAAGGAAATTTGACTTTGTAAACTATATTGCCTTCCTGCACATCATGCACTTGTGAATTCACTCTGAGACAACATGCTTGATGATCTTACTAAGGACTGAAGTGAAATTAAATGATTGTCATGTTCTTGAGTCCTCCTTTAAAAAAAAGATACAGCATGATTTTCTGAGTTGTTGGTGAAAACTCCTGAATAGTATGTTTTTTCATAAATGAATGACAGCAGTAGTCCAATTCCACCAGCCAGATCTTTCAACATCCTCAGCTGAATTAAATGATCAAACACTCAAAAAATTAAAATGTTTAGCAATGATTTACAGACCTTTTACCTCTTATCTGTTCATTTCCTGTAAGCTTCCTTTTTACACTTTAGTTTGTGAAAAAAGTTTCTTGTTTAGCTAAATAAGCTATCTTCCAAAATTGCCAGATTTCTTGACTCCATCCTTTTTGCCATATGAACAAAACTAGATTTCTGACCACAGAATCTTCTGATTTTCATCTAGAGATATAAAAAAATACATCTCTGGCTTCATGCTGGAGCCCTATGCAGGCAGGGAGCTGTGTTATACAGAATGTGACACTCTCTCCCCTATCTTTATTCTTCTTTAGTGTAAGTCTACACTCATTACTGTATAGCATCTGTTGTGATATTGTGCCAAGTTTCTGTGATTCCCATCATTGCATAGACTTGTGTCAGTACAAGAATTTCTACTTCTTCCTCTTTATTTTGTTAAGTACTTTGTGTTACTGTACAGATGCTCGAAAAGAGCTGCTGAATGTCCTCTCTTCTTAGAGAAAGAATGAGTCCTCCTTATTCTATGAGAGCCTTCTCTTATATAATGTTGGATCTTTGTGCCCATCATTCAGTCAACTCATGTTAAATCTTTTCTTACTGGGTAAATAAGTTTGGGTTTACTGGTCTTTTTTAGGTGTATTTTAATCTAGTGCCAGCATCCTCCTTCATCAAAATATGCCTAATAGGCCAAATAAATATGCAAGCAGGTGTTCTGTTACTGAATATGAATGTTCCTACCACAGTCTTTCCCTTGACTAGAGAAGAAGAAATTACTGTGGGGGTAAAAATAAACAAACAAATTAAAATAAACCATAAAGTAAAAAAAGAAACCAAACCAAATTGTTCAGTCACGCAGAATTGAGTGCTCCTCCTTCTCAGTTTCAAGAATCACATATGTTTTCTCATCAGTTACAAGTGAAGAGCAGAAAAATCTCTTGCTCTCAAAAGCCCTCCTGAGAGCTTTTCTTACTTGCTTTCTTCTGTCTCATCTCAGCCCTCCTTCCTACTCTCTGTTATTGGACTCAGGCTGTTGCATCTTACAACTCTTTCAGGAGATGTTGTTTATCTTCTGTTCTCGTCCTGAGCGTAACAAAGCAGGTTTGGATTTTCTTGCATCCCTTCTACTTACCACTACAGCACCTGTATCAGAGCACACATGCCAGATGGGACACCCCCAGTGGTGTTCCTGGCCCTACCCCAGGGAGGAACAGCAGGCACAATCTGTATCTGAAGATACGGTATGAGACACTCAGACTCAGGATTTTATTTTCATTTTTTCTACTCTATTTCTCAGGTATTAAAATTTTGTGCATTGAGACAAGAGAAAAAAAAAAATAAATCTGTTTTGACCTGAGAACATCTTGCAAGTTATATAAAAATGACATGAAATTATATTGAAAACTCATACCAACACCTTAAAATCTCTTTTCTACATAAAAGTGAGATGAGCTTATTTTATTTGGTTCTTTAAATAATAAAAAAGGTATTTCAGTTGTATACATGATATTTTATTTTCATTTCTTATAATAAAAGTTCTATTATTGCACTGCCTGAAAAACATTTGAATTAAAAATATGTAGAAATCAGAGCAGAAACTATAGTTTTATATTTTAACATATACTTTGAATATTACCAGCTGGAACAGTGAATGCCAAAGCTTTTTACAATTTTGAGAAGCAGCGAATGTTGCTTTTTTTTTTCTAAATAAAAAGTACATTTTGTAGCACGTTTGTAAAAAAAAATGGTCATTGAAGCATGTAAAATTGCCATAATTTCCCAAGAGTTCTTTATTAAAAGAAAGAACTTTGAATCCCTGATAAGACTCTCTTCTGTGTGAAAGATCCATGTAATACACACCAAAAATCCCACTGTGACTATATGTACTTCTCCCATATGCATACTATGTGCCTCACAGTTGTAAACCTACAGATTCTATATCATTAGCAGAAAGAAATAACACCACATTTGGAAGTAAGTTGGGACTCATTTGGAATGATGGAGTATGGGGTTTTTTTTGAAAAAGTGAAAGAATAGACTAGACAATACCAAGGAAGGATGCTGGCAGAATGAAGAGATGAACTGGAAAAATAAAATTATTATCAGCTTGTATGGAAAAAAAAAAAAGTGGTTTTAGCCCCTTCTCCTCCAACTAAGTGTTACTCATGAATCAATATGTAAGCCATAATCATGGAAATAGTTTATTTTTATAATTTATTAATTTTTAACATAGTTCACAAACATTTTATAAAGGAGAAATTACTGATTGGGTATGGGAGGAATAATTACCTGGGTATGAGGGAATGTACATTATAAAGTTCTTATAAACTTTGTGCCGAATGAGAGGAAAACATTTCAATTACCAGTGCAAAGAGATCATTCTCCTATTTTCTCACAAAATCCTTGCCTTTATTCTTTAAAGTTACCTCTTTTTTTAACTTTATATTTTTCTTTATTTTGCACATTTGAAACACACAAATTCCTCAAATGTTTAAAGGTTTCAGTCAAAATACTCTAATAGAAATTGATCACTGAGCTTAGGCATGTTCTCCTGATGAACCCTGTTTCTTTTCTCTGTTGGTAAAGAATTTAAATAGCTACATGATCATCCACCTTTACTTTTTTCAATAATTAACAACATAATAATGCATCTCAACATTTTACATACTTTTTCTTTATTTATCTTACTGTGTTTTATTGTATTTTACATTTTTTTATGCTGATGATATTTTTATCACCTTTCTTGAGAAGCAGAATTATTTGAATTCCAGCTCTTACTTACTTATTCACATTTTCACTGGGTTCCCTTTAAAATTTGACATGAAGAAGTAAAGTCTATCATCAATACTGAAGACAGGTTTACAAAATTCTCAAAATGACAGAGAAATGCATTCTAACTAGCTAAATATGATAGCAATGGGAACAAGAGTTTTACGGCTTGATAAATCTCCTTTATAAGTATGATTTTGAATATATGAAGTTGAGCTATACATTTGCTTAATTCTTATTTACAACCTCTAGTGATTTGCTTTTAGTGTTGAGAAGAATAGACCTGATTCTTAACTTTCAGTGTGAAATTTAATCTCTGCTCTATGGTGTGGGAATCCTAGGACCTAAGAGTGCTTCCAAATTCCTCTTGGGATATGCATGTACTCAAAAAAAAAAAAAAAATTAAGTTCCTGCTAAGTAGGAATCTTTACTTTTAGTGTTTTGTGACTCATTAGTAATTGCAATTGTTCTAATAGCCAAAACATGAATTTGTTTCCAAGTCTTAGGCTAAGGCTTTATCTTCACAAGTTTAATTTAAATATATTAATTAGTATTTTAATCATTAGCAATTTAGTTATTCACATGGGATCATGGACAAAACATATATCTGATTTATAAGCTATAGTACATTTCAGAAACTAATCATTCAGATACTAAATGACTGAAATTAATTCATGAGGCTAATTCAATAGCACTGAAATTAATATTGTAACTGTAGTGAGATTCTAAGAAAAGAACTGCTGCATGGATCATCTCCATTGTACCAGACTTCTCTAATTTTATGTGCGTATATATGTGTGTGTGTGTGTAGTTATATATATATAAATATTCATGTACTTTATTTAGTTGTTCTTCTGTTTTCCTTATCTTACGTCATACTGATGTTATTATTTCAAGCAACCAAGATGCAAACATACTGTCTAGTCAAAAACAAGGCAAGGGTGAATTAAGAACTGAGAACAAATGTTTATTCTCTTTCCTTCAGTTTCATAATGGGGCCTGATCAGCACAATCAGAACCTATTTACTTATAAACATTTAGTCTAAGAGTGCAACTGATTAACAAAGGCAGGCTTTGCTAACCATCCACAGATTTATATAAAAATTAGGAACAATAAGAAGGTGTATTTTTAAGGATCTATGAAAATAATCACTGAGTATTTATATTAAAAAAAAAATTCTTGTAGTCTGTGTATTCTGATTAGCTATAACTGCACACTCTCTCCCAAGATTTTTCTGCTGAAAATTTATTAGTAAAATGATACCCATTTATTAGTAAAAATATACCAACTTTATTCTTCAGTCTCCCAAGCTCAAAAAGAAAACTTGTGAAGATCTAAAGAGAATTAGAAAAACATGGCTTAGAGAAAACAACATTGTGAAGTCATATAAAAAAAACACAACCCATGGAAAACCCTTCACATTCCTTTTCTTGACCCACATCTGGTTTCTCTGTTAGACCATTTAAACACAAATATTTGCCTTACTTTGCTACACTTCTAATGAGAAAGGATGCATTGAGTAGTTCTGATCAGAGTATCCTTTCTCCATTTCTTACGTGAAAGGGGTTGAAGTAAGAAAGAGAACAAAGAATACAAATAGACACACACAAAGGATGCAGAGGAGAAAAGAGGAGGAGAGAAATTTACCAAATGCACAATAATTTAATTTTAATCATGACAACAGGGTCAGATTCTGTGCCTGATAATTGGGGGAATAAAAAGTTTTATGTAATTCTGCAGGAATTAAAGTTAGCTAAAGTCAGAAGGAATCCAACCAGAAAGACCACAAATTCTATGTGATGAGAGCATTCCTCAAGAAGAAAGCAACAGAAAAGAATAAGGAAAGTGATAGTGTGGTATGTTGACCTCAGCTGGCCGCCAGATACTCACAAAGCCACTCTATCACTCCCCTTGCTCACCATGACAGGGCAGAAAAGACTAAAAACTTGTGGGACAAGATAAAGGCAATTTAATGATGAAAAGCAAAGACTCTGTGGAAGTAAAGCAAAACAGAACAAAAATATTTTTTCTTTACTTCCCACCAGCACTTGATATTCCAAGACTTCCAGAGTAGTAGGGCCTGAGTACCAGTCACAGTTCTTCAGAAGACAAACACCCAAGAAGTGAATGCCCCCCTCCCCTCGCTCCTCCTTGCCCACTCCTGCCCACTCCCAGCCTACTCCCCTTGGCAGTGGGTGCCAGAGAAGCTGGTTAGAGAAACAGCTCTGATGTTGTCTAGGCACTGCTGAGCCATGGCCAGAGCACTGTGTATTATCAATAGCATTCTAGATATAAATAGTCTCTTTGAATTGTTCCCTTTGGATGTGGACAGCTCTTAAAATATTGTAATTATGAGAATTGACTTTATTTTGAAAATTAGGCAATTAGTAATTTGTTATTCTTGCCTCATATTACCATTGAATATGCATTTTGGTATTTTGCTTTCATAATAAAACTACCTTTGTCTTTTAAATGCATCTTCTTGTTAGGTAAGTGTTCTGGTAGTTCATATCCTCAAAATAAGTCATTGTCAGGAACAACGTGCTTTGTTCTTTGAGGAGACATGTCTGTTCTGCGTATAACTCTTGATCACATGGATCTATCCTTGCAACTTGTCATCAATTTAGCTTTACAACTTATAGCTAAAGACTTTCCTTAGAAGTTTTCTACAAAGTAAACAGAAATTCTTATGGGCAGTTAGAAAATTTCATATGAATTCTTTCATCTTTATTTTACAAGGAAAAGAATACCAGAAATAAAAAAAAAACAGGTAGGAGGAGGATTCTATTAAATATGTATAAATGCATGTAGACAAATCTAGAATTGCTGTAATGGGAAAGAAATCAGGAACTACTCAAACAATAACTTGAACATTAATTTAACATACTTAATAATTCCAGAAGGACATATCAACAAGTGTAAATATAGAACTAATGTTTATAACAACTAATACTATAAAAAATTAATTAGTTTTTTGCAAAAAACTTTTTTCCCAAAAATAATGAACTCTCCACCTTGTATGTTTAACCTTTTGTGGTATTATTATAATCCAGAATATCTAGACCTTCTGGGTCACATCATTACTATGCTTTGTTTATTATTTCAACTGTCAAATTAAAAAACAATTTAAATAAAAATTACAAAAAAACGTTCTGCAAATGTGCTCTGAAAAATAAATATTTCCCTTGAAAAATCTAAAGCTGAAACACTTTTATAGGCACCTCTAACTCTGCCTCATGCTCTTCTTAAAAGTGCTGCTTTCAGAAATGTTGAGATAATGAAACCCCAGTAGACTTTTAAGCTTATTATTTTAAATGTACTTTTTGTATTAACTGAGGGGGGAAGGGAGAGTCAAAACACTAAAATCCTAAAGAGGATAGACACATAAAAAGACAATTTGATTTAAAAACATAAATTGCTGTTCCAAAGTGAAAATGAAATCTCACAGACTCTTCCTCTTCCTGTAAGTGTTCTTAGCACTTGCTAGCCTTGCTATTTAAAACAAATTGTAAGTCTAAATTATGTGCATGCTGAACTGAATCCATCTGGAAATACTTTAGATGACAGGAAGCAACTTGACAGCGTCTCATTTATGAGTTTTCCACCAAGAAATAATGAAAGAATAGGTGTGGAAAACTAGGCAGTTTCTGGATAGTATCACATACATAAAATGTTTCTCTGTAGTAAATAGATCTACCATAATTCTTGAGAGTATTTAAGGAAAAACTTTTGAATTGTAGCTCAGTTTTTGTGTAGTAAATAAACTTGATTTTTGTAACATTATCTCTGAAATATTGACTGCACTACACTTAAATTCCCAGTGATAAATTTTGTTATGAATGATTAATATGTACATATGAGCATTACAGGCATAATTTCCTTCCAACTGCTGCACTAAAACTGGACACTGATTTGTCTGACATTTGATGTGGTGCTGTTGTTAAGGCATAAATTACATTGAGCAATACTGAAGAGCTGTCATTTTGGTGTTTACCTTTGGCTCAGAGCATTTAGATATTTATTTTCTTTGCAAGGTCAAATTGCTTCCCCTTTACAAATATGCAGGAACAGATTAGATTTTATGTGGAAACCAAAAGAGTAATAATAATTATGTACTTCTTTTGCTTAAATTAGTTACTGTGCTGCAATTCAAAGTAAAAAACAAAAAAAAAAAAAAAGGAAATAAACAAAGAAAAAAGCAACCTAAAAATATTGTAGTGTTAGGGGGTGCTTTAAAAACAATGTTCATCATATCCTAGGTACTCTATACAGTCAAAATATTTCAATCTGTGCAGAATTAAATTTCCATTTCTCTCTGGTTTAGAAACAAAGGTCTTCCAACTGCACACTTTGTGATTTTATTCAATATATCAAAATAAAATAATTGATGCTACTTGTCTTCTCTGGATTATAAAAGGTAGAAGTTTCTTCCTCAGATAAAATGCAGTGGCTTCAAAAAGATGTCTTAAAAAGGG
>VZRH01003702.1:291-51737 GCA_013397555.1 Urocynchramus pylzowi
TATATATATATATAAATCAAGGCTTTAGCAGGAACCATATTTATAGAATCATAAACCATAGAATCAAATATAATAGATTCATAGAATCATGGAATAGTTTGTATTGGAAACAAATTTTAAAGATCCTCTAGTCCAAGCCCTCAGCCTTGGTAAGGGAAATATTGCAATAGATCAGATTGCTCAAAGCTGCATTCAATCAGACCTTGAATACTTCCAGTGATGGGACATCCACAATTTCTCTGGGCAGATCAGCCCAGTGTCTCACCATTCATGTTGTATTAAAATATATATATATATTCCTTAAGTCCAATTTAAATCTAATCT
This sequence comes from Urocynchramus pylzowi, assembly GCA_013397555.1. Classification (NCBI taxonomy): domain Eukaryota; kingdom Metazoa; phylum Chordata; class Aves; order Passeriformes; family Fringillidae; genus Urocynchramus; species Urocynchramus pylzowi. The sequence continues at coordinate 616 of VZRH01003702.1, forward strand.
TCATCAGTTTGGAACCATTCCCCATTGCCCTGTGCCTGTAGGCCTTGTTAACAAGTCTTCTTCCATCTTTCTTAAAAGCTTCCTTTAAATACTGAAGAGTGTCATTGTTTAACTCAAGCAAGCAACTAAGCATTTGTATCTTCCTAATTCTTTTACTACCATGTACAAAAATATAATATTCCCTGCTTATCCTCCTGTGAGATCTCAATGTAGAATAGGAAAAAGTAGGAGAAAGTTATCAGGGCAGACAAGGTAATCTCTTCCCATTTAAAATCATATCTGTATTAATCATATATTAACAGAATCCTGTCCCCACTGACATAATTGCTGTTTTGCAGCTTGTAACAATGAAGGGAAAAAACTATGAAGAAAGAGTATAAGGGAATCACAGAAAAGGAAACTCTCCTTTGGAAAAGGAGAGTTAAAAAAATATTATTATAAGATTCAGTTGAAAGATAACTGAACTTGTATTAGCTCTGGGTCAATTGACACTTTAAGTGAAAGAGCTGGTGACTGCAAATGGTGAAAAAAAAGGTCTCCTGTTCTTTAAGTGTCATGATCAGGCTTTTTTGAACTGGTGACAACCTTTACTCTATGTCGGAATAAAGCTTACAGTTCAGTGACAATCCATGACAGGTGACAGATCTTGTCTAAGACACTAAAAATCTTTCCTGTACTCAATGCTTTTTAACTCTGTCCACATTGTTTTGTTTTTATTTTGTTTCTCCTTTTTTTCCCATTTGGCAAGCTATGAATTTAATATGCTTTTCTTCTAGGCAGCATATAAGTAAGCCCACTATGTGTTAAACTCCTCTGTCTCTGTTATCTACAAGCATAAATCTTAGGATAATAATTTCTGAGTCGTGATGGAAGGAATTATTTATTTTAAACCATAAAATTTTGATCCACTCTGAGTTTTAAAATAACAGAAATATATGTTTAATATTCAAGTTCTTAATTTATGATAGTGAAAAACAATGATGAAAGTACAGTAACAGCTCAAAAAATGTGCTTTCAACATGATTTTATTCCAAATGTATAAATAGAAATAGGAAAAGTGACAAAGACTGACAGACAAAATAACAAAGTAAAAAAAAAAACAGAATGAAAAAAAAAAATAAAAACCACCAAAACACTGTTTAGGGAAATTAGGTTTTGGCTAGACAGATATCAAATGTTTTAGAGAATAAGAGATTTTTTTTTTTTAAGTGCTACTATTTTTAATGCTTTAACAAATGCTAATATGGTGTCTAGTAAAGCATGTAACTCAGTCAGCATTGAGTTGTTCAATTCCTGTTAGTACTAATAGTAGTTATGCCTACAATTATCATATCTCTTCTGATCTTAAGGGAAAAAAAAAATCTCTTTTTTTTGTGTATTACTTAACCACTAGACTGCAACAAGTCTTAAGGCAACATAACAGTCCATTGAAAAAACTCTTATTTATGCATTTCATGGTGGTGAATTTTAACTGATCAAGTAAAAGCCATCTTCTTATTTTATAATTTTGATTTACATTTCTCTTCTGAACCTTTACAATCATTGCCAATCTGGTTCAGGTACATGATTACATAGTTGTCAAGATAAAATCCTGAAAGCAATTTTTTCTAAAGGAAAGATAAGTTTCTACAGACTATTGGCAGCATTATTATGTCTCAGTTTACTGAAATTCACCAAAGTAAAAAATGTGCTACGAACAAGACTAATATCTCTTAATAATTTACAGCTAACAAAAGCCCTACTTTAACACAAAGTGTACAGTGAAGCATTCATAATACTTCTTCAAAGTTTTTCCCCTGGTGTCTTCATTTCAGAAGAGTAAAAGGAAGAGAAGGATTTTGTGCTAGGAAAATTACATTGCTGGATAAGTTTTTCATTTTCATTTTTTTCCATTATAATAATCAATTTATAGGCCAAAGACATTTTTATTTCAAGCAATGTCTATCTAGAACTCTCAGAAAGATTAAAGAAGTTAATATATAACATCAAGATTCAGTTGTTATTCCTTCCTATTTCCTTATATTGGGTGAGAGCAGCAAGGTTTTGGTAGCATGGGGACTGCAGAGGTGGCTTCTGTGATAAGCTGCTAGAAAGCTTTTCCTGTGTCCAACACAGCCAGTGCTAAACACCTCTGAGAGAGAGCTGCTGCTGGCCAGTGCTGAAACTGTCAACAGCAGAGGTAGTGCCTCTGAGCTAATATAGTTAAGAAAGGGGAACACCTGCTATGTGACAGCACCCAGAGAGAAGAATGAGAGCATGTGAGAGAAACAGCGCTGCAGACATCAAGGTGGGTGAAGAAGGAAGGAGAGAAAGTGCTACAGGTGCCAGGGTAGAGATTTCCCTGCAGCCCACGGTAAAGACCATGCTGGAGCAGGTGGATGCCCAAAGAAGGCCCTTGACAGGACCTGTGGCCCTGTGGATAGAGGAGCCCACACTTTAGTGGGTTTGCTGGCAGGACCCGTGACCCTGTGGTGGACCACTCTTGAGCAGTCTGTTCCCAAAGGACTGCATGCCATGGAAGGGGTCCACACTGAAGCAGTTACTGAGGAACTGCAGCCTGTTGGAAGGACATGTTTTATAAACTCATAGAGGATTGTTTCCTCTGGGAGAGATCCCACACTGGAGCAGGGGAAGTGTGCAAGGAGTCATCCTCTCAAGAAGGAAGGACTAGCAGAGACAATGTGTGATGAACAGACTGCACCCTCATCCCCATCTCCCTGCAATGCTATGGGGGAGGATTGAAAAAAAAATGAGGAGTGAAATCGAGCCCAAAATGAAGGGAGGAGTGAAAGACAAGGGATTAAGATTTGGGTTTCCTTCCCATTACCCTACTCTGATTTGATTTTAATAAATAAAATCTATTTTACCCAAGATTTTGTTCCTGTGATGGTAATTGCTGAGTGATTTCTGCCTGTCATTATCTCAGCCCATGAGCATTTAGGTATATTCTCTCTCCTGTCCAGCTGAGGGAATTAATAGAACTGCTTTGGTAGGTACCTGACCTCCAGACAGGGTCAACTCACCACTACTTCTCTTCCAGAATAACAGCAATAGCTGCCACTGGCATTATTTGTGTAAAGGCAGCTATGCAAAACTGCAAATGAACTACTTTTTTAAAGCATACCTTTCCTATACAGATGGTTCCTGCTCAAATAAGAATTTCTATTTCTTAATCTTTTTATATTAGCCTGTTCTTGATGTGTGCTCGAATACTTGGAAAGCTCTTTCAGTATCATCTTCCAGGAAATAATTGCATGAAAACAAAAATAGGTCAAAACCTTACATGCATGTTCTTGGCTTGGTACAAATGATCATAATCTAAATGCAGAGCAGTTTTTCAGGAATATGCTATCTGACAATACATTGATCCCAATTTCTATATCAATTTCTTCATTACCAAAACATCGTATCTGGAGTGAACACAATAGAGATCTAAAATCTCCTTTTTCCCCCATTCATGATGTTTTCTAATCTCTTCTTTTAGAAATGGAGAAACCTTCCAAACAGAGAAGCTGAGGAACTTCTCATTTAGGATAGTTCTTTCCTAGAAAAATGTTTGACTGTCTGAAAATAGAAGTCCTGTTTGTCATTTTCAGATGTTTAAAAGATTTCAAGAATGCTTTAGAACTCAACGAAATATATGAGCCATTCTAAGCTCAGGACCTCGAGGTGCAGTTCTCCAGAAACTGAGTTGATCCATCTGAAGAAGGGCTATAATAATTGACATATTAGGGGCTATCTTATCTCCTCTCTCCTTTACAGGACACGAATATCCATCTCGCACTAAAGGGAATAAGGGGACATTTTTGTGATGGAGAGTCTAGTGATGCCACCACAGTTGCATTCAGAATTAACAATCATTTCTCAAAGGCAGATAAACACAACCAATGAAACCTTAGATCAAATGCAAAGAAACAATTCCATTTAGTAACAACAACTCTAAGATGTGTGACAGTTCAGTGTAGAATATCAGAGAGAACAGTACAGCACACTTGAATATGAAACAGCAGCTACTGTGCTGCACCTGCTTTACAGAGAGCTCCACTATGCTGCCAGTTAGTGCACCTTCATCAGGCTTTTTACACAACCATAACAGTGATCATTTGTTGATCAATCTAGGTCTGTGTTCTCTGGCATTACCTTGGTGCTGTAATTTCAAGGCTCCTAATATTTTGCACTCCTGGGGACAAGTGCTACAGTCTTGTGTCTGTTTGCTCATGCATTCTTATTCTAAAGGTGTCAAGCATTTGAAAACAGAAAGAAGTTGAATGCATGTACAGTAGTTGTTAGCATCTAGTTACAGCAAAGTTATTAGTATGGGTTAGATTTCTTTTTTTTTTTTTTTTTACTTTGGGCTATAAAACTACATTTTATAAGGTTTTTAAGATTTATTATAAAAGTGCTGCTTCTTAATGTAACTGATACTGACTTGCATAATGCTAACAAGATAAATTAATTATGAGTTTCAGAGGAATTACTTGCAAGCAACTACAATTAATATGGGAGCATTTACCAGGTAAATCTTTTATAAATGAGTGTGATGTAATAGCTAAGATGTTAGAATACTTTCATTTATTTATTTCCTTGGGAAAGATTCAAAAGCAAAACAGAAAACAGTAAAGATATATTTGTGGAGTTGATATGCCTGACACAAACACTGTTTACATCAAATAAGACAAATCTTAATTGAATTAATTTACTGAGGGTATTTAATAATGATAGAACTTAGTCATTCACTCTAAAAATACTTCAGTTTTGTTTTCATGAGGTAGTCTTCAGACATGTATATGTTAAATTTAAACTCAAAATAAAAGCCCCCAAAACCTCCTCCTCAAAAACCTGCAATTTTGAAAGCCTTAGCCCAGTCTTTCCTAACTTATTCTTTAGCCCTTTTTTTTTTTTTTGCTTTGCTTCTTTCTAAACTGCATGAATAAAGTTTCTTGATTTTTCATTTGTATCATGGTGCTGATCAAAGTAACCAGAATAACCAAAACTATGATTAATGACTTAACTAATTTCTTCAGAAGACAGCTATGGATGTTAAATTTTCCATAATCTTTTACACAGTGTGATTTGTTCTGATTCTCTACCGTGGTTAGCTCTGTTCCACTTTCTTCTTGTTCTAGACATCACTCTATTTTTTCTAGTAATAAAAAATACCTAGACATAACTGCACTAAATTCAGGAGAATCATCTTGATCTGAATGGAGGTGATTCCTGTAGCCATCTGGTCATGACCTTGTATGAGCCTATGTAAGTAATGTCTAATCCATGACATTGTGATTGAACCTTTCTTTCCTTTTTTCTTTTCATCCCCTGTTCAAGCAAACCTAACAGTAATCTTCCCAGTAGCTAAGACACACCAACATAAAGTATCCCAGAACTTGTGGCATTGCATTATGTTTGAAAAAAAAGATAACATATAATGAACTTGTAATCTTGAAACAGTTTCTAGAAGACAGACATTTTTACTGTGAAGACACCATCACAACTGTCTTGAATTATTCCAATTATGGGAGACTTAACAGAAGGGGTTACAACTGAAAGAAGTAGGAATGCAGCTATTTGAGACAAGGCTTTTGGAAGAAAAAACTGAAGCTTATTGAAACAACAGCATGAAAGAAAATCTTATATCTTCTCTCTTAGCTGAATTTGTTACTTCACTTCAAACCACTTTTAGTGAGTAGGGGTTTTAGCTAATTTCTACATTTCTAGTGCCTGTCTAATGATTTATCATACACTATTTAAGAGGATAGAATTATATATATTTTTAGTCCCAATTCTAATGCAAAAAAACATATTCCATCAACAGGAATCAAATGCAGGTTGTCATGGTGCTATCTTTGTATTTGTTCAATCAAAATGTTTTTCATACCGTCAAATGAATTCCAGTGAATCTGGGAATGTTGTGAAAATCTTATACACTTTTATGTGCTTCCAAGGTTCACATCTGCATTCTGATCCAAGTGGGGAACCGCAGATTCTTTTCAAATGTATATTGCAGCTACAGAACATTACTGTGAAAGCACAGACACTGTGAAGTCTTTCTTAACACACAATATTCACTAAGTCTAAAAGCATTTGAAATGTCTCTGTTAATGGATAAACACTGGCTCTGAAGATTGAAAATGTGCTTCCTGCAGAAAGTGATATACACACAAATAAGCACAAGATGTAGCTATGAAAACAATCCAATTTCAAAGCAATCAAGAGGAAAAAGGTTCAATATATATTACCCTCCTCTGAAAAAGAATTAGCTTTATTCAGTGTTTGGCAGCCTTTGCAGAGATGTACCAGTTTCAATCAATGAATGATAACATCTATAAAAAAACACCTCTAGGTTTATCAAGAACCTATCAAGAAAGGTGAATTAAAATCCAGTATTGAAAAATTCCTCATTCCACAGAGCTAGAAACTGTTCTTATATGGATGAAGAGCCATCCTAGTAACAAAACTTAAGAAGTAGTCAAACATAAGAAGGTTGTAAGCAAGTATAACAACATGTAGGCCATTCTTTTTATAATGGTTATGTTGTGATTATAATAACTTGAAACCTATCAGTTACAAAGGCCAAAAATTAAAAAAAAAAAATTCAAAAATTTTGTTTACCTACTTTTGAGGTACATGTAGGCTTCAGGTACTTAGTATCCATTTCCATTTTTTGATTTGAAATGGGAAAGAGATGCTTACACTGTAACTTCAACTTGTCCTTCCCATTTAAGATCATTATGTATCTGCTCTCTAAACTATTTTTTTTTTCCAGCAATATCTCTTATATTTCAGAAATTATGCAAATTGAAGTTTTCATTTTAAAATGACAATCACTGCAGTCACAAACGTTTGTAGAGAGACAAAAACATATCTGACCGATATCTCACAACAACAACATATCTAATGTCACAAATATATCTAACTCTGCAAAAGAAATAAGAAGAATTATCGGCACATCATGTGCCAGATAGCCTAGTCAAGAGGGGACTGACCAAAACAGAGAAAGAAAGATGCTTGATTTAATGTTCAAATGTCTTGGACAGTTTGACAATCTTAATATATGCTTTCCATCCACCAATGAACATAGCAGATAGTAAGCAGATTAGAAAGACCTGAGAGAAGGAAAACAGTGATGTATTTACATTTGTATTATACAAGAAACATATGCATTCAGAGTTATTTTACTTTCTGTAGGATACTTCTTGACAATGAGGCAACACCCTGAATGCCTCTACTATTCTATTTCTTTTTCACTTTAACTCTTAATAAAAGGCAAAGACATTTCAGGGGCTGACAAAAGTTTAAAGTTTTTGAATGTGTCAGCATATAACGTCTCTTAAACCTCCCAGAATAGACTGTCTACATATCTGACTCAATTAGTCCACTTCATCCCCTTTCTGGATTGTCACACATACCAGAACTTTTTTTCTTATGGTACTATTAAAAAATCCAAACTCTGTACTTCCTTGAATAAGCTAATCATATCTGAGTACTTCCTCTTCTAGTTCTACTTCTACAGAAAGCAACTGTGCTCAGTTCTTTAAGTTAAATACACATTTAAAAAATAATTTTCCCTTTTTATTTAAAACCTAAATAATGTATTGGAAAAGATTTAATCATGGCTTTGTGTAAAGTATTTTTCAAAGTATTTCAGACTAACCTATTCATGTACAGCTTTAAAATGTGTCCTTTTTTAATGCAAAGCTAATGAGATGTACTATTTACAGAGTCTCTAATAGGCTATTTTGTCAGGATAAATAGAAACAACTACTGTACATTATCCTTTTCACCGGTAGCTGCATAACTACTGTGATACCAAAAGCATTGTATCTGTGTTTCTAGGCTTGAAAATTGAATAGAAATAGCTTTGGCAAGGAGCTCGCTGAGCACTGTGGAGACATTATTTCCATAATCTTGCTGCTTCGTTACTTTGGAACAGAGTACATAGTCAGGCTTCAAATGATTTTTTTCCTGTATAGATAGTTAATATTTACCACTAAGGGAAAGAAACTTTCCTCCTCTGACTCCTTCAATTTCTGTCAAATCACAGCATCTAGACAGAGTTGTCTGTCTGGCAAACTTCTCCACTTTCCTTTTTCCCTTTTTGGAGATTTTTCACGTGGATCTTTGATAGGTCTAAAGCAACACATGGCTTAAGAAGAAGATTGGTTGAAAGATGAACTTTATGGGACTGGAAATTCTGAAAATATATGCAAGAAATCTCTACAATTTTTTTTTTCATGTGCCATTTTGTTCAGTTGGACATGAGTAGTAAACCCATTTTTCTATGTTCAGATATTTAGAATATAAACTATGTCTCTGGCTGTGTAAAGACACACAGTCCCAAGCAAGACTGGCTGTGATAAATTTATCTTCAAAACAAGAAGTCTAAAAGATTTTTCTATATTGTCTTGCATATTTTCTTTGCAATCAAGGTTCATCATCCAGATCCATTAATCTTTGACACTCTGACAGGGAAGGGGAATGGAACACGGTTTACTTTGAACTGCATTCAAAATATTTCTTTGTCAGAAATAAAAGGGTTACTGTTGAAATTCATGATAATGGCAAACTATTTCTATATATTTGCATCTTGTTTATACAAATCAGAAAAGACATTTTTCTCTAACAAAGAATAACTTTCTCCACTGTTTCCAAATTACTTATATTTGAACCATCCAGAAACACTCATTATAAGATGCTTACTTTAGCTTTTATTGCAAGTATGAACCCTATAGACTCAGCTACTGGTGAACTTCACCTGCCTTTTTCTTATCTACCTGAAGAATCCCTGCTGCAAAACAGACTTACAGATTCATCCTACTAACCTCAAGCACACACTTCACTTATAAGCCCTTCAATGCTTATACTATTTATAAAAACAAGTATGAATTGAGGTAGACACAGATTACCTAAACACAGGACTATTTGAGGAAGCCTAGGATGCTTGGTCTCTCAAATGACGTGTTATGAATAAATATTTGGAATAATTCTGGATGAGCCTGAGACATATCTTGCAGTACCAGCTGGACTTGATAAATTTCACTGATGCCAGAGATGCAGCATAGGAGCATAGAGTATATATAACCAAAGTCTGTACCCTGAAGCATTCCTGTCTCCATGTAGGTGAATGCTTTAAATACTGCAAAGAATTGGGTAAAATGTTCTGGGAAAGGTGAATTCAAGGATGCACCAAAGAGTAAAATGCTAAGGGCAGCAGAGTACAATCACATAACAGAAATTTATTTTAGGGGAGATGTCAGAAAACTAATGTTACTAATGTGAGACTTACCACATTGTTAAATTAAGACAATGCAAGATTCTTTGTCAAATCAGAATTTCAGAGTCTACCTAATATTAAGTTCTGTCCTTACAGCAATGAAAACCAAGGAATTAGTGAAACTATTTAGAGAAAAAGATTTAAATTATTTTCCAGTAAGATACATCTCTTGACTCACTGTTCTTCATTACACAAATTCCAAAACTATCACAAACAAGGCAGCACTTACAAGAGCTTTTAAACAGTTAAGCACTAAGTAGCTAAGAAATATTTTAGAGTTCAGTAGTAGGTCTCATCAAAGATATTGTTATTTCAATCTCACTATTCTAATCTAGCTTAAAGAATTTGCAATATTAGGTTGATGATCTAATATTTTCTTTCTGTCGAGAAAATTTTAATGAGATAAGTAAATGATGTGTGTTGCATGACGACTGAATGCATTAAAAAAATCAGTAATAAATATTCACATGTGCTATATATTTTGAAAAATGAGCTTGAACAAGTCTTTATTAAAGTCATTATTTCTCTAGTGATTTATGATAGAAGTTTATTTTCGTTCACCAGATATAAGGCAGTCAAGGACAACTGTTTCAAATTTGTCCTTGCTCATAATTTACCATTTAAGAAGTTTCTCACAACTTTTCTTTGACTAATACAAAAGAGTACTACTCTATGTGTAATTATAATATACAAAATATTTATTTAAATGAATAAAACTTCCACTCTAAAAAGATCTTGCAAAAATACTAGCTAATACATATCAGTGTAATTGCAGGGATGGGTTTGAAGTGCCAGTATGCTGAGGCAGAACCAAACATTTATTTTCTTAGAAATATTTTATAAAAATTGTATAATTTATCTATCTACATGAGCAATTGAGCAAACTTGCACTGTACTGCAAGATTTTCATATAGTTAGAGGGAGCAATGATGTCTTTTCTAGTGATTTTTACTGAAAAACTTGTTTCAGTTAATATTGTCTGAGCCATTAAAAGCTCAGACTTTTCAGCCTGTTCCTTTACCTTTATCCACAAACAAACAAAACCAAAATGAAACCATAGAAATAATTAAAAGTCAGGATATCTCCTAATTTTCTGTAGTTCTACTCTGTAGAATAATTTAGCACTCCGAAATCAAGAGTAGTGAATTCAATTTTAATTTTTATCCCTATGTTTTGTCCTAAATATATGTCATCTGTGTACAGTATAGAGTCTTTTGTTTTTGTTTTGCTCAAAGAAGAGATAAAGCATGTCTTACTGTGTGTTCTGTATATGGATCATGTGCAATACTGCAAAAATAAGACTTTTCTCACTAAAAATAGAGTGTATTCAAGTATCTCTTAGCATTCAGTCATAATCACATTAATTTTTTGTTAATGGCATTTAATTTTCTAAGTAAACAGAACTCCCTCCCCTCTGCCCCCTCTTAAATGACAAGCATCAAGAGTCCTCATTATTTTGGACAAACCAGGAACACTAGAGACAAACCTGGAATGTTCCTCCACTTAGGTGAGAACAGTGTCTCATGGAGGTAACTGTGCTTCAGTGCTTATAGATCAGAAAACTATCCCCATTCCTGAATTTCACTTTAAATTGGTAATTTGTGCATAACTTTTGGGAATTTCCTGTAGCAGAGACCAATAGCCATGGAAGCTTTGTTTTTAAGAAACACAATCAAAACTTCTGAGTCCCAGCTACTTCAGATTCATGTCTCTCGCACCTGTCACATTTCTCATTTTAAAGAAGTTTAAAAAATCTATACAATACAAATATAATGTATATAATGTATATAAGCACATGCACACACTCTGAACCTTCTTTATCCCACCTCCAATTCTACAGAAAGCGAGGAGAGCATAGTCTGAATGTAATTCTTAACAGAAGTGTTTACACAGAGACAGACTTTTTAGAGATAAGAAGCATGACGTGTATTGCTGAGAGCTACATGTTCCAAGAGACCTTCATAACATAAGAGACTTGCCTGATTAAGAACTATTCCTCATACAGCAGCCACAGTGAGGCACTAATCATCCGTTGCAAAAGGTTAATGAAATGGTTGTACTACTTCAGATATTGATTAGTACTGAGGGAAGAAGGAAATACCTTTTGTTTGCAGGTGCTCTTCCCACAAATTACTATTCAAATTTAAAAAAACTATACAGGCCAGCAGTTATAAAATAAACCTATACTGTACTAAAATTAAAATTTCAAAATGCCATTTAAATAATTAATACATTATTATTTTTGTCTACTGAAAACATTAATATAAGGTAATTGGTGAACAATAATCTAAAGACAAAAAACCTTGAGATTAAAGAAAATACATTAAGATAAATGCATTAATTTATATTAAAAATTATCAAAATCCTGTTGTAGTACCATATCTCCCAAGCATTATTGTCTTCCCATCCATCTAACAACCAAGCTGTCAAAACAGAAAACACACACCCCTCCCCACCCCAGAAAAAAAAAAAAAAAAAACAAAACAAACAAAACCGAAGAAAAACACAGAAATAGTTGTTACCTGCAAGATGGCAAAACATAAACCCTAAATGAACTGTATCATTTAACATCTGCACATGTGCACTATACCTACAAATTTTACACACCTTTTTATTAGTTCTCATTTCTGTTCCTACCACTTTAACACTCTTGCCTGGAGTGAGTTTGAGATTTCTGCTCAGGCCATTCATTAGCAGCTCAGCACAGCCTATGGCCTCTCCTGCTGGCTGCACCTGAGATTCCTTAAATTCATTACAACCAGATAGGGTCTGGGGAGGAGAAAGCAGTTTGGCAGTAACTAATAGTCCCAGTATGTCATTCTATCTTGTATGTTGATTTAGGGACAAGACATAGTTTTCTTTTCTGGCCTGTGGGTAGGAGTGTTTACAGTTCTTATCTTAGAAACAAATAAGTAATTAAAATAAAATTTTCCTTTTTGTGGAGCTGTGAGTTTTCTTTCATCTGTAAGCAGACCTCTGGTACATTTTTTAACTTAATTTGTTCAGCAGAGCTGATTCAAAGCCTTGCAACCACCCAGGCAAATCTGAATTTTTCTATCATGAAGGTAAGGTGTTGGGGGCTGTCTGTTACTGCAACTAAAGCAGAAGATGGAGTATTTTTGAGCCAAATGAGAGGAATTATGTCTAGACTAATGGATTTTGTTCTTCCTGTTGGGATTTTGAGGTTAGTTATTACTGCTGTTGTTGGAAGATCAGGTTGCTTACCACAGTAAAATTTGCTGTTCCTCATCCCTGACATATCCTTTCAGCAGCACTAATTCCTGTTGCTAGCTTAGTTTCCCAGCTGTTCTAAACAAGTATTGTGCATGTCCTTTCTGCTGAAAATTAGGTGGGCTTTTTTCCATCTTATTATTCTAATAGAAAAATGGAATAAATTGTTTATTGTCCTATATAACTGGTTTTGAACTGTGAAACTTTTAGCACATCTTCCCTTAGTATTAAATTTTCTTGGGTTTTAGATGTGTTTTCCAGGACTGACTATTCATGAATTTCTAATTTCAGAAGGTATTAACTTAGCAAACTTGAGAACTGTTGGAAGTTGCCAGTGTTTCTCCTTACATGGACAAAAATGGAGTATTGGGATAGATAGGTACATATTCTGCCATAATTATAGGTCCCTGTTAAAGTGAGCTGTGACAGATTAAAATTAAAAATAAGTCTGATTTCATTTTTACATAATAGCTTGACAGTTAAAGCAGTCACTCAGGAAAGAACACTGGGACCTCTCTTATGTTTCCTTTAGTTCAAGATGAAGCAAATTCATAAATGTTGAACCTCTAGTGCCAGAATCACTAACTTGTAGAGAGGTCAGAATATGCTCTATGCTTATCTGTGAAAGCTGAGCTGCAGTTTAGATAGGTTAATCAAGGTTAGTCATAGGTTCATCAAAGAGTGACAAAGCACCTCACTGCATCTTGTCAGGAGGTCTCAACTTTGTTGGTTATTTATTCTTCCTAGTTCTGGGCCAGCAATTTGACATTTAGGTTTTATTTTTATCCTTGTCAGAGGGACGTGATAGCAATATTCTAACAATAAACGCTTTTGTATCTCAGAAGAAGTGCCTTCAGGCTAATAGGAAAGCCTTCAGATATGTAGAAAATATGGATTAGGTTTGCCCCTAAGTAGAGTTTAGAGTGTGCAGATACTTCTTTTTTTTTTCTGGATAGCTCTGAAATAATTTTACTTTATTGTAATGATATTATCGGCAAAGAGTTAAGGAAAGTAAATGAAAGCACTCACCACATCCACAGGTTTATTGTAACCTTAAGAGGTGTGTTATGTAAGGAGTTTGAATGGCCCTCAACAATTTTACGTTACTTAAAAATGAATAAAAAAAAAAAAAAAAAGGAAGAAAGGAGACAGAGTTGAGGAAAAGGAAGTAATGTATTTTTTTCTGTGTCCTGGATTTCCCCAAAGATACATAATTACAATTTTGTCAAGACTGTATACAATTTATACAATTTCAGCACTGAATTCCACTCTGTTTAATTAAGTATTGGTTAAAGTTGCCTTTTTAGTATCCAAATACTTCAGAATGCCTTTAAGTGTCAAATCAGTAAAATGTAATCTCCTTTTCTCCTTATCTGCATAGCTTCCATTGTATGGGTGTGCATGTGCTTGATTTCTACTTCTGATGCTGCTGTCACTCCCCAGTCAGGCTGGCTGATGAAAGGAACACTTCCAGTTTCCATCCACCAAAGCTGAGTCCCAAAAGAATAAGACAAGGCAGTGGGTGCTGTGAAGGCAAGTATTTGTTCCAATGCACTCTTACACTTGTAGGCACAAAGAACCAGATTAGCCAGTCATGTAAAAGATGCTACCTCTTAGAACATACCAGATTTACTCTACAGATTAAAATAAGTGGAAATACAGTTAAATATGATTTGATAAGGTCAAAGTTCTTGTTTCTCAGATTTTTGTGCCCTTCCTTGGCGTTATCAGGTCAGGACCTTCTTTCTGTCACACCACTGCTTCCTCTGCTAGATCCATCAGTCACTCTTTATAGGCTTTTAAGTGTTGTGTGCAATGAATTTCTTCAATCCAGTCCCAGTCTTTATTACATTTGCCACAAAATGCTGACCTTTGCTTTGCATTCCCCTTCTACATGTCTTCAAACTGCCTCTTTATGAGTTGGGTTAAATGGCAGTAGTATATTTTCCTGTTACAAGGTCAGCTTTTTTCATTTTCTTGCGAGTTTTTATGACAGGGTGATTTGGGGGTCTACAATCCTCTCTGAATAGCAAACCCTAGTATAGCTTATGTAAAGTTCATTTGTAACATATGATATGCATCAAAAATCTGTTTTGTACTGAATTCTTCTCCATAATTTCAGATTCATTATATGTGTGTGCATAGTCATAATCACATATATACGTATTCATAATTTTACATATATATATAATTAACTGGGCTTCTACCTTAACTATTTACTCTGAATATGTTTTCTTAGATTTTATGGAAGAATCATGAAAATAATATTCTGAAGCTACATCAAATAAAGTTCATGTACACTGTCTCCTTTTCCACAATTTGTGTTGACAACTTCCTGCCATAGTCATTCTGTATGTACACAAAACCCAGGAGACCTAAATGAAGCCATAATCTCACTCCTAGTTGTGATTTGCATCAGATAAAAATGGCTCCCCTTACTTGATATAAGATACTCAGTATAAAAGTAAAATATATATAGTAGGAATAAAGTTTATTTCATAATTGGGAAATTGTTACTCAGACTCTTGTAAAAGATAAAAAACCAAAAAACCAAAAAGAAACAGCAGCAAAAAAACCAAACTAAATAAGCAATCAAACAAAATCAAACCAAAACTGAAACAACAAAAAATAAACCCTCAAAAAACAAAAAACCAATCAATTAAAAAAAAAAGGAAAAAAAAACCAAAACAAACCACAAAAAAAAAAAAAAAAAACAAAGAAAACCCTCACCAAAAATCTAAATCTCTCATTTCAGACACAATGCTTTAAGGAACATAATCAGAGAGTTTAAATTATTGAAAGAAAAAATATTCCTAAAATAGGAATCAAGCTCCCTAACTGCAGATGAAGCCACTGTGATGAAACAAGAAAGGAGGATTTATATGATTGTTGTAGATGCTTTTTATTTCTCACTACAGTTTATTCTGTCACTGTTGAACTAGCTGTTGCTTGATGAGGCACCCTGTTAGCTATGCTAAGTCACCACATTATTAGTTCCTTGGTAGCTTCCAACCTGCTGAAATAGCAATCAAAAGGAAATTATTCTTATTTCCTCTTGCCCAGATAACTAATTTTCCTCAGATTTCAATATCTGAAGAAAATATAACTAGTCTTTTCCCGGTTTCACTGCTGAAAAGAGTGAAAAGAAAATCAGAAGCAAAAAAAAAGGTAAATAGATGTAAATAATAAAATAATTTAAAATTTATAATTTGATATAAAAATTATTACACCAAATCCTGCATTTATCAATCTTTACATTAAATTAGGATTTGTCTAAGGAGACCTTTTTGGAGGTTAGAAAGGTAAGAAAGTAACCAATGGCATAAATACAGTTGAGTCTGCTTCAGACTGAGTTTTAAACTACTCAGTTCTGTACTTTTCCCTGTATTTCTGAGCAAACAATTGTGGAAAATCTACCTATGAAAATAATAATCAAAATAATTATTAAATGAATAGCACACTGAAAGTTAAATAGTAAATAGTTCATTTTTGCATCTGTGCATCTCATATATTGAGGAAAGTTCTCTTCCTTAAGGCTGCCTTTACATTTTTAAAAATTGTCATTGTTAATACTGAATGGTTTGACTTTGAATAAATTTTTTAGCACAAAAGCCATGACAGGAGTTTTATCAAAATAAAATATCTTACTCTTGAAATCACTGTCCTGGGGTTCAGCACTTTTGCTGATGGTTACATCTGTCTTGCTATGTTATGGTGAGGTAGCCCTTTCCTGTGAAGTGAACTTCTAAGTGGATTTTGTTTTGGAAAGCAATTTAATGTTTGCTGATAACGTTGATTGGTGTTAGCTTTTAAGCTTCTGTTCTGGTCTGCTTAATTCTTTGAAATAACTTATTTAAGTGATGCTTTACCACCAACAGTTCAGCTAGCTTTCTGCTGATAGTTGGATTTTCTTTCTTCTTTGCTATTTTGCACTTGCTGAGTCTCTTTATCATTAGAATTTAAAAGGGTAAGTTAGATTCAGACCTCTTCTCGCCACTCTGCTGTTCTTTTCCTAGATATGTCCTAATAAACTGGGGCAGAGTGTACTCTCAGCAAGTTTGCAGAAGACACATACCTGGGATAGTGCCTTAGTATACCAGGGTGAGATGCTGCCATCCAGAGGGGCCTCCACAGGCTGCAAAAACAGACTAGCAGGAACCTCACAAAGGTCAACAACAAGAAGTGCAAAGCCTTGCCACATGGGAGGGAACAATCCCTGGCATCGGTATATGCTGAGTGCCACACAGCTGGAAAGCAGCTTGGCAGAAAATGATCTGTAGTCCAAGCTGAACCTGAGCCAGCAGAGGGCTCTGGCAGCAAAGTCTGATGGTGGTGTGGGCTACATTAGGAGAAGCACTGCCTGCAGGCCCAGAGAGGTGAATCCTTCCTTCAACTCTGCAGTAGTGATGTCATATCTGGAAGACTGTCCAGTTCTGGACACAATTGGGAAAGTACAGTGAAGTACTGTTGGGGGGGAAGGAAATGGGGGATGGGCAGGGAAGAAACTTATTAATGAATCTAAATATCTGAAGAGATGGTGGAAAGTGGGTGGAAAAAAGTTCTTCAGGAGGTTCTTTCTATTTGAACACCAGGAAACACTTTTTCCCTTTGAGGGTGATTGAGTACCAGCACAGGTACTCAATCCTGCCTAGAGAGGTTGTGGAACCTTCCTCCTTTGAGATTTTCAAAAGCAGAGCAGACATGGTCCTGAGAAACTGACTCCAGGTGTCTCTGTGTGAGCAGAGGTTGGACCAGATGATTCCCATCAGAGCTCCCTTCCAATCTCAACCATGCCATCCTGTGATTGGGCAGACTCAGGAGTTGCAAGAACAGACCTGTCTCTCCAGATGAAGATACATTTGTTGGCCTGGTCAGTTATCTTTTTTCCCAACACATATTTTATCTTTACTATGAAGTCACCTGGTCTAGTGATCTCCACTTTCTCCCCCTCACCCCCAACAAAAAAGGAGGTCTCATTTTCAAGAGACATAATTTACTACTCATCATCACACAAGTAATTCCTTCTGTGTCTTTCAAACTGATAGATATTTGCTAGAAATAGATAAAAATCTCATTTTTTACCAACTTCTCAAGAAGATATGTGCTTTTGCAAGGTCTTTCATAGAACATACACAAGCTAAAATCTCTGACCTGTTGCTGCCTCAATGATACCATGAATAGCAGAACATCACTGTGATAAGGACAATTTAAACATGTCATATAAGATTAAATAAATTATTCTTGAAATTTGCCGTATGCTATTTCCTTTGTATTTATCTGGTAATTAGTAACTTAAATAATCTTACTGAACTTTAAAGAATAACTACAAACAAGAGAAAATTCACCAGATTAAAGATTTCAAAATATAGCATTATGAGAATAAAGAGGTTTGGAGGGTTTTTTTTGTAGAAAACATACCATATTTATATTCTTAAATATTTCTTAGAGGTAAAGATTGACTATCAGGAAAAAAAATTATTATATGAAAGAACTTCATTATCAATTGCTAATAATAATGTCACTGAAGTGTTGAATATAATTCTCTAAAACAGGGAATGTATATATGCTGTGAAGCATATTCCAGCAAATGTCCTGTAAATTATACAAGAAAGATCTATTTCTTTCAGTAAGAAAGTAAAGAGAGCAATTGGTCAACTTTCAAAAAGAAAAAAAAAATTGTGTGCTGATAGGAAAATGTACCCACAGAAAAAATAGTTAAAATTTATTTGGTCATAAAATGCATTTATAAAAGTTGTTATGATAAAAGGTATGCTTAACATTTCAGAAATAGTAATCACAAATGAGCACACAGGGCTGCTACAAATATCAACTTTTCAAACACCGACCCTTTTAAATGCAGTGGCTTGAAATTGTAATCATTAGAACAACTAACATTTCAGATTTATGCACCAAGAAAAAAATGTCAAAAAATACTGTTCATAGCTTTGAACTTGCAGAAACACAAATGCAGAAACTTGGTCTTTCAGATGCGATTTTTCCGAAAATAAGTTCCCAACCCAAACCTATTCTATTTATTCTAAAAATACTGTAATTTCTCTCTGAACATCTCAAGACTAGTAATAAAACATAAGTGGAAATTATGTAATTTATTTTTTTCTGATCATAACCTGTCTCTGATTAGCTGTGGTTGGACAGTTTGGAAAGAACAATTTCAACTGAGCAGGAGAGCCTAGCCCAATGATTTCTGACTGAACTGCTGTGGAAGGGTTTGTTTTGCTCTGTTAAACTGTTCCCCTGAAATTAATGTGTCAACAGTAAACCACTTTTTAAGAGCTACAAGAGATGTCCAGTGATCTACACTGGTCAGAATTCATCCCTCTCTTTTAAAGGCTTTGTCTCCTATGGCTCTCAGTACAATTAGAGAGAGAGAAATGTGTACTGCCAACATGTGATTCAGCCTACAAGCATTGATGTTCCTAAAAGCAGTTATGACCTTGGTAGTTAAACTCAGTTGATGTGAAGCTTATCCCTACCCATACTGCTTTTGAGCTCTTGAGCTCTTTGCTATTCGTGGCAAGTATGAAATCACAACCTTCTGCACAGATGTGGTGTTTTTTCCCTCTCTCTCTCTATTAAAATAGCTTGTACGTTTCCTTTCTGTCTTCTCTTCGTCTATTTCAGAAAAGTTTTAGGATTACTTCCAGTAATAATCCTTTGAAAAAATGATGATGAGGGCTTTTTTCCATGAATTGATTAAAACCAGTTCTTTTCTTATAGATGTGAGTTTTATTCAGTAATGAGAGCACCATATAGCATCAAAAGTTCAACACTACACAGTATACAACTGTATTCTATGAATACTAATACAGGTTTTGTCAAGAAAAAAAATGCACATTCATACAGACTGTATTCTGATGAAGATGTCATTTCTGTGTCAGAAACATCTGAGCAATCAGATTTTCTTTCTATACAGTATTCATAGAGTTCCTCTGCATCACCAAAACAAGCTGTTTTGGTCTCAGAAAAATTGCAGCTCACTGTAGTAACATGCTAAGAAACACCTGCACTGTCTAAGATGAACAAAGCTTATTAATTTGTTATTAAGCAAGCATGTCATGTTAACTTCTACATGGGAATGGGCATGACTTTTTTTTCTCCCATTGTGAAGAATGTCCATACTTTTCCTACCAATAAGTTATTTGTAGAAAATAAACTCATCAGTAAAAAATTGTTAAATTGATAGTCATATCATTAATAATTATAGTAATTGAAAATTATACATTTATTGAAACTCTGTATTAAAATGTATTTAAATTGTTCCATTTTGTATAGACTTAATGCTATTCATGAGTACACTACAGATGAAAAACAGCTCTAAAAAGAACTTTCCAAACTATCACATTTAATTGGAATCATAATGACACTAGTCTGTACTGATTTTTCCTCTGAATTATTGCATACCAGATATGATGATTCAAAAGCAGTATACACCCTATAGTGTCTTAATTAAGATAAGAATTTTCTATTTTATGAAGATTTTCTCTCTGTTTTTTTAAAGCCATCATATCATCTGGAATGTTTTAGCTTTAATTTTACTCCTTCTGTTGAGCCAAAGTAGTAATTTAAGCAAGTAACAGATTAATGGTTTCCTTTATTCCCCCCAGAGGACATTTGCCAAGAGCTTAAACTAATACAGGTCAAACCTGGTACTAAAATAACTTAATAGTATCCTTTTAAGGAAGGATGGTAGTCATTCTTTTGTTTTGCTAATGACATTACATAGTGGCATATTCTGAAAGGTAGGAAAATCTGCAGAGATTAAGAGTATTATTCGTATTCATATTTCACTACAAAATCAGCTCTTCTCTTTAAGTACAAATCTTTGTGCCAATCTGCTCTATTTCAATGCTTGGGGGAAAAACTATATCTGTCAAGTAAGTTTTCTAACACAGCTTAAATCAAATGTCAGGATAAAATTTGTACTCATTTTCTTTATGGACATATCTTTATGAGCATGTTTAATACTCAGAGGAGATTTACAAATAAATAGTTAAAAGAAACTTGTATCTGTTTTGCTCAGCCAGCAGTTTGAAACTCAGAAAGTGCTCCTCAGTGTGAATAAAATGTACTTGAAAACAAAATTTTACTTTATAATTGGGATATCTGAGACTCCTGCTTGCAGCAGCCATCTTCCTGACAAAATACTGATAGAATAATGGCCTATGTAACATTCTATTAAAAAACCTGCTTTTTTAATGCTGCACTTGTATATTGGTAGATGCTAGTTTTGTGTTTCCTCCCCTGCACATCTTACTGGGTGGAAAAGTACAGTTTTATGTCCACAGAACAAAGGAACACGTTTGAATTGTGACAGTGAAATGGTACATAGAAATAATTTGTACTAAGGTATGAGAACCAGTTAGAAAAGATCAATACTTGTAAACAATGTAACTTTGGCTGTTGTACATAGGAAAACAAGTCAAATTTTGATGTAAATTTGTAGTTTCCCAACTATCTTTCAGTGTTTTATTGAACTGGGTAGTTTTACATAGTATATTTTTAAAACTTATCTGCGATCTCTGACCTTCCTAGCATAACATAAAAATAAATGAATGAATAAATGAATGTTTATACTCAGCAGGGTTTGTTAACTTGGACTTGGCACAATATTATTGTGGTCATGGAGGTTTGAGCTGGTTGTGAAGCTTAGGCAGAGCAAGATCAATGTGTTCTTAATTACATATTATCCTGCTTTGTCCAGGTAAACTTTGATCCTTCTTCTAATTTTAAATTCACATTGATGTATAGTGTTAGAGTTTATCCTGTTAGAGTAATTCTGCTGAATTTCTTCTAGAGATGTGTGCCAAGCAGATTATTGCTCTGGCTATCTGGCCTAACACCAGTGCTTATTTCTTCTACTTCAACTTTGGAGAGTGATAGATTTAGAGAGTTATGTCCCACTTAGGATGATTTAATAAAATATTTTAAAGATAGGTACTAGAGGAGACAATGCAAGTCCTGCAATAAGAAGTGAAAAGATCTTTTTTAAAAAATTGTCTACCAACTGTCCTTTGTAAAGATATCTATGACTAAGTGGGTTCAATATGCTTCAACATTATTGGAATTTTTTAAAAAGGAATTTTTTAAAAAAGTATTTTTGTCATAGAAATAAGTCCGAATGACTTTTTGCTATTGTTGAGGAATTGTAATGTATTGCTTCCATATCCTACATGGTTTTCTCAGGAGATTGTCTGTTTTCATAGTTATCCTTTTCTCTCCTTTTTGCCAAGTACCTTCTTATTTAATTTTTATTTTTTCTTAGTTTAAACACTTTCAACTAAACGTTAGCATCATGAATGAGGTCAGCACAAGATAAGGATGTATTATCTGAACATATTTAATGTCAAAACATTGATTCACTTCTGTTTATAAGCAAAAATATCCATTTATTTATCAATATATTGCAATATACACTGTAATATAATGATTGGGAAACATCTGATTGATATTTGTCTGTACTAGCAAATCAAATATTAATATTTTTGAGCATGAAACTAATATAGAACAGCTACACATGCTAGTTAGCAAGGCCTCAGAAACATGTGGCTTCATGCAGGCTGCCTACTACATAAGTCATGGATCTCCCAGATTCTGAGAACTCTTGTGAATAGTTCTAGCAGCCACAAGCTTGTGAAGGAGCCTCTAGCACTTCTGCAGTAGGGATGATTGAGCTGCTGAGTGATGTTGAATTTATCAGCATAGCCAGGAAGTCCTTGGCATTTGTGTATTCTGCTACAACTGATAATGTGTTTAACTCAGAGCTTACTTTGTGCTTTTTGTTCTCCTGCTGACCCACACAGATGTCAGGTGGGTTTTGTTGTTTTGATTATTGGAAAGACTTCCGTTTGTACCTTCATAATGACAAATAAACAGAGAACAGCCATACCCCACTCAGTGACATAAACTCAACAGATTCCTAGCTCAGATATAGATGTTGTATTGTTTCTTAAACTTAGTATCTTGTACATCTTCTGGTAAAAATCAGGCAAATACAAAAGATATGGTATTTTCAGTGTTATTTTTGTCTTAACTAACCACTGGCATTTGAAAAAAAAAAAACAAACAAACCCACTCAATCCTTTTTAACCATAAAACCACAAATCCTATGTGCTGAATTTCAGAATATGCTTCATAGCTGTGAGTTTCAGGCAGATAAAACTAAATTCTTCCAAAGTCTAGATTGTCTTACTTTCTGAAAAGTTGTCTTCCACTCTCATCTGTTCTTTAAGCATAGCAAGTAGGACTCTATCCAGTGCCTAAGCCTGGTGAACACCATTCTTGAAAATGTGTGTGCACACATGAGCCATTTTGGTTGGTATCACAATTGCTCTAAACTGTAAACTGTTTGAAAGGTAAACATTACTTATAGGGACAAATTTGACCTTGTACATCTAACCTGTTTTTAACTCAGTGAAAGATTTGTAGGGCCCCCAGGATTTGTCCTGGTTTTGTACCTACAGGATTCAGTGACAAATACACCATTAATTTCAGTTGGAACAGTTTCAAACCTACAATACACCTTTAAAAATTCCTGTGTTTAGCTCATTTGCAGAGGTATTTTAATTAAGTGATATTGATAATGATACAGTAGTGGAAAATTATGCAAAATTGCATTCAGTATTATATTTGGTCACATAGACCACTCATATATGATTCCTTTTAAAAAATATTTTTTTTTCAAAGAAAGCAGCTCTGGTAGTCTGATATTTCCTTAAAAACCGTAAAAAAACCCCAAACCAAACAAACAATAAAGAAGCTGATTTCAAATGAATAAAATAAAGGATCTGATCCTGCAATCAAAGTGTGTACAAAAACAGACCCTGTGGACAGCAGTCATCATAATTTCAGCTACCCAGAAGGCAGGTGGCCACATGTGAATTGCCATCTTACACTTCCTTTGTCATAAAGGAAGAAATTAGTATGTTTAGGCACTGCCTTTCTTTAGTCAGTTTTAGACTTCTGATTCAGAATTTATCATGTCCCTTGAGTACTAATTTGTCTCCATTTATTATGAAAGGTGTCAAGATTGATAGGCCAAACTATCTGTCATATAGATATTTACATTTGGTTGAAGGAATTCCACCTCAGATTTCCAAAAGTATACTTGCATTTCAAGCTTAGGACACTCTAGTACCAAGAAAAGACAGATTCCTACTGTGTATTCAATCTCACCACTGACATTGTTTTGTATCCTTAAATAGTATTAAAACTTTTTGACAGTTTTAATTAGTGTGTAGATAATTCCTGTTCTTTAAAATAAGCAGGGTCTAAATAATTAGTGAGGTATAAATAATTCAGGTAGAAGAGACATTGGGGGCCTTCTAAAGACCATAATCTATCAACAATTGGGAACATTAACATCAGGCATTCCAGCCATCTTTCTAATAAGAATATTAAATATGCAGCCAGATCCAAAAGATGAAAGTAGAGATCTGACCTCCATTCAGCAACATAAATAATTAATCCACCTGTCTATCTACCTATCATCAATCTACTAAACTCAATGCTTCAGCTTGTTCTATAAGTTTTGTAGAAAGAGAGGACTTGGGGAATTAAAGAAGTTTGTAACTAGAACAATGCAGTTTGAATAAACCTTTCTTGATTTCACTTGATCTTTTCAGAGGAGTCATAAATCATCTTTTTCTTGTACTTGTGCTGATTTCCACTCTTAACTCGAGGCTATCAGGGTTGAAAATGTAGTTTGCTATCCTGAGTGTTTTGTTTGCTGTAGTGTTATATACAAATGCTTTTTTCTTTTCTTGCTTCCATTGTCTCAATGTTAGAAATAGCATTCAACAAGAACAGCACATTCCATGTAAGATCCTGCAATGCTATTCACAAACAGGACTAGTTTAAAAAAATCTGATTTTTTGGCATCTTTGGATAGGGAAAAATTCTTGTGAGGAATCAAATCCACTGAAGTGGGTAGCTGGTTGCTATTTGGATCGTGATAGGAACCTATTGCAAAAGGTCCTTTTAACAGTATCTTCATCTGAATTATCTCAGACTTTCAAACTGCTCCAATGAATTTTTATAATTGAGATGTTTGATGGCCCTATGTGACCACTTGAGAAAATGCATCACACTTCTTGTTGTAGTATCTTAATCTGTGTGCAAAACACCTGTTGCCTGTCTTTGCTATATGCAATGGACTGCTATGTGACCAAACCTGCATATGCAGAAAATTATTTTATATTATTTATACGTCTTTTGGTCAATTCTTCATCAAGTCTCTGATACTGCCAGATTTCCCTCCCAGGAGGACCACCACAATTAAGTGCACAAATAGCATCTGCCAACTAGTCTGTGCATAGCCTGGGAAATGTCTGTGACTGTTCAAAACTCCCACCTTCTGCAGCAGTTAATCAAATGCTTTGTTTGACAGGGGCTAGGAGTTTGGTCAATCATCTTGTTTCAAGTCAGCCTGCTGTTTCAAATCAGTTCATTGTCTCATCTATGCAGAGACTAGCCAGAGTTTCTAAGACCACTGTAAGTGCATAAAAGAATACCCTTCATACCGAGCCAAACAACAGTTACAGCTGTAGGGTAAAGCTGAATTTCATCCTTTATCACTCTCATCACTTAAATTCCATGGCAATGGAAATACACAAATTACTTGGGCAGATAAATGTGTAAAACACAGAAGAGTCAAAAAAACTGTTCAGGGCTACTTCTTGGAAAGGGGAATCTCTCAATGCTTTGCAGTCCTTATTCCCCTTTCTTTACTAGACAGAATAGATGAAGATCACAAAGCTCTGAAAATCATAAAGCCAGAAGTTTCTATTCAACCACATGCATTTATTACTATGCCAGTCCACTTGAGGAATTTATTTACATTTGTGTTTTCAAATGTGAAGGATAACTTTCTGCCTTTTAAAATATCTCTTAGTACTTATGCATACTCTTAGAGGGCTTCTCAGCTATGGTCCTGTTCAGATTGCAGTAATACTTCCATTCCCATTGTTATGGCTAATCTTTTCTAAATGTGAACAATTGTTAAAAACAAAAGAAAACAAACAAAAAAAAGCAGTCAGCTTTATCTCATTTGTATTAATCATATTCTGAATTCCTTTTGTTTTCTGTGTCATTAAATACATTTGGGAAAAGATTAATATTTGTTGTTCCTACACATGTTTTTCATTATAATTGTTTCTATTGCAGAACTAATTAAATATCCTAAAGTTCTCTCCTTTAAATGTAATTCCCTTTTAATGAAATGTATACATATTTCTCACTATTACTGGTTAACCTTTAGCTACTTTTTCTATTTCTCTTTCTTCCACTTACTGCTGCAATTACCCTTTCCACTTAAATAATGCTATTAACATCAGAATTTTGACAAAGGCAAAAAAAGTTCACTCTAGCTTATACACATTGAATAATCACAGGGTATTATAACCTAGATTTCAAGAAACAAGTCTCAAATTTCTCTACCCTATATTTTGATACCTGGTTTAGAACATTTTATCCTCATTTACCAAGTATTTACATGTCTTAAACTTCTCTGGAAATACTAATTTAATAATCAGTCCAACAAAATGTCTTCAGACAGGAGGAATCTAGATGGGTTTTCTAAGGTCAGGTTATCTGACTTTCTTATTACTGACTTGTTCCCCTTCACTGCAAACGATCTTCTAAACTTACCATGACCAAAGCTGGATAGTTGAATGCTGTAAGATGCATGATGTGGACACCACCTTAAATTGTTTCAAATTGCAAAATTTAACCAACAGCCCTCTGAAACTAACTGTCTTGAAAATACAGACTAATGTGTTTTGACTTTGGAAGTGAGTATAAGACCTTAGTTTCCTGACTGCTAGAACTTTCCTTCTGCTTCATGTAAGCACTGTCTCATGTGGTTATTAAGTCTTGGGACTAACAATGGAGATAAATTCTAGCTGTAATTCATTGCAAAAGTTTGATGGTATAATCTATCTGCAGCTAGTTTTCTAAACCCTCAATAGAGACTTCTTAGTGCAGGTTATGCTATAAGGTTATGTTTGAAAGGGTGTGGGAAGCATGAACTAACTCATTTAATAATAGGATAATAACAACTTCATTAATTTCTAAAGATAATGGTACAGATTGATAACTGCTTTGACATAAATGGCTGGAAAACATGCCGGTTTTGAAAAGTAGTGTGATGGCAAAAGTGAGCAGCATTTATTCACCTTCAGAAGTACTTGATATCACATAATGCAAAATCTGAGAGTGGGTGGTATCATTCCCCACTAGAAAAAAACTTTGCATTTCTAATTTGGATGAATACAACAGAGGAAGAGAAATCTCAGATTTTGCAGCAGTGATAGAGAATTATATTAATTCTTTATGTCTCATACTGTCAGACTGTTTAAAATTTAATAATCAGAAATGCAGATGAGCAGTTGAAGGTTATTATTCCTGGTCATCAATGCTGAACAGCCAATAAAATATATTCTGAAGTTACTCAGAGATTATTTTCTATCTTCTTATGAAATAAATACTTGTTATTTCCCAGTCTGTACTGAAACCAGTTCCAATTATTAAGTAATCTTAATCAGAATAATCTTGAGCAAGACTTTTTTTGCCAGGCTAAATGTCAAGGCCAAAACCAAACTACTGAATCCTTCTATTTTCAATTGGATGCACAGTGAGGCATGAACATACACAAAATGCAGAAATCATGTTTGAAAGTGTATATTTTATTCCAGGCTAGCTTTCTAAATGTTTGAAATATACGAAACAAAGACTGCATAATCTCTTTTATGCATGTATAACAGTACAGGTATCAGTAGACTTACTGTTGTCAAGATCTGGAATAATTCTTCAACTATGTACTTTTCTCTTTTGACATGTACAAATGCATTAAATGTGCATAGAGCATTCATAAAAATTCATTGTAGGGTTCTTTTCAGTGTAATTCTAATGTGGACTGAGGATATGGAATATTATCTTGACAGAAGTAAAGACATATCCCCTGCCTGTCTGTTTGTACAAGCTGAACACAAAGGACATCAACTAAAATAAGGTAGAGAGCTATAGTTTAAAACTCATCAAGAGCATGTTAAATTAAGGTGGTTTTGTCTACATATGAAGACTAAGTTTAGCACATTATTCTCCTGCTAATATGCAGCAAGTTATATAGCTGTTCATTGTACACTGAACCAAAAGAGAAGATGTTACCAGTATTCAATAAACAATATTTTGTGCAAAGTTTCTTCCTCTTCCAAAGCTCTCCAGGAGAAAAAGATACTGGTAATTTACTTTTATTGAAGCAGATCTCACTTGGGAATAAACATGAGTGAGAATGATGGCTGAAAATAGATAAGGCCTCTGTGCCTTCCTTTTTTAAAACCAAAGAAAACATCAGTGATGAAAATTTTCATGCTCTGCCTCTCTAATTTGTACAGTTGGATGTGTTTAAGGCATATTCTCATATAACCACAGAGCACAGTGCTTACTATGTGCTTTTTTGTTCTCCTGCTGCCCCACACAGATGTCTAGTGGGTTTTATTGTTTTGATTATTGGAAACGCCTCTATTTGGCCTTCATAAGGACAAATAAACAGAGAACAGCCATATCCCACTAAATGACATAAAACAATAGATTCCTAGCTCAGATATAGATGTTGAATGGTTTCTGATCCTGAGTAGATTATACATCTTCTGATAAAAATCAGGCAATTACAAAAGATACGGTACATTCAATATTATTTTTGAGTATTTGAGTAGTTTATTTGGAGTAATTTTGCATCTCAATGACAATACATTTATTTCTACTGCCACTTACACAATTTCTCAGGGACAACTATTCTCAACTTCAATGGTACTCAGCTCCCATTTCACAACCTGTCAAAAGGCTACTCAGGCAGAAAAAATCAACCCATATGTAGTCTCTGTAGACTGAAAATTAGCTTACTCATAGTTATGTCTCCTCATGGGAATTATCAATTCACTGATTGCTGAAAATGTTGCCAGCACTACTGAAGCTCTCTATGATCAGTGAAAAAAAAAAAAAAAAAACCAAAACATAATGCCAATAGCCTCTACTTCGTATGAGCTCAGTAAATTTTGTCTTTGTTTATACTCACACTGTCTGCAAAATCACTTATCTTTTTAATCTAATTATGAATCCCGTAATTTAGAGCTTGAGTCTTGTATTTTGAAGCCACAAGACAGGATTATTTTCACTTAACTTTCAACATTTACAATGTAGCTTTCCACATATGAAGTAGTTATTCTAAGCTTCCTTTTTACAACAGACAGTTAATCACTTAGTGATATGATTCATCTGACCTATGTTAAACATCAGTTTTAGGATAAATCTACAGCTGCTCAGATTAATCCTATCTAATGTGACTTTATCATAGAGCAGTAAGAGTATTAGAGACTTAGAAATAAATGTAAATATTTCTATTTTTTTTTCTTCAAGCCTCCTTTGATGAAATTCAGAAAATTAGAACTTTTAATGTCTTTTCTGACAGAATATGCTAATAACATAAAACTGCATAGATCAGACTCTCTGGGTTAATCAGGGTTCTCCATATGCTGTGGAATCCAGTGACTATTAAAGATTTTTAATTTCTGCTCAACTTATTCCTATTTATAGGTATAAAAAATATTATTAAGAAGAATTTATTTCCTGGATTATTTTAAGCGACAGACTCAATACAGTGGAGTATAACATTCAGTTATATTTAACCTTCCTTCTGAGTGGTTTGACTTGATGATCTGACCTCTTAATCAAGGATTTTATGATTCTGATGAGTTGATGTCTATGTTTCTTAAATATTAATGTTGACAAATTATAGAACTGAAGATTTTTTCCACCAATGTCTTGAAACGGTAATTCTGATGCTCCAGTGAACTAACTCTATTAATATGGCAGCAGTATTTTCCTGTGACTGCACTAAATCTGAGATTCCTTTTTAGTAAAAAAAAATATATCACATATCAACTCAATTTAAAGAAATGGAAGCAAAACATTAGACTGGTGTTCAGCTAAACAGCAACGCAATTTGTATAGGATTAGGTATAAATTGAAATCTGTTGTTATACAACACATGCACGTTATCCAGCCTTTGCTTTCTAACAGTAGTTGCCATAACTACTACAATATTTTTCCTGTAAGTTTCCTGATTCAGCTTCTGATAGCAGTCAGAAATACTGTTATATGTGAGAAATTACGAGCTGCTACAAATGGTGTAAAAAGCTACATGATGCCATATTTTTTCCAACATGTGGTAAAGGAGGGATGGGTATAGGTCAGCAAATACTATCACTTAAGACTCACACATATAAGGAGTTCTAAATAGATGTCCTGCCTACTCTAGCCAATCCAAGCTAAAATTCAGACCATCAAATCTACTGTTTATCCTTGGGACATTAATGTGTAAAGAGAATGTTTTTCCCCAACTATTTGTCTAATGGCCTGTTCCTATGTCAGTCTGTTTGCAGCTGGTCCTCAAAGGCTTTAGGGGGTGACCAATTCAGCCCCTTTCATTGAGCAATAATCTTTGAAAAAAATGAACACAAGATCTCACCAATAAGTTCAAAAATAAAAAGAAGTCTTCAGAGATCACTATTACTCACCTGTCTCCAGTTGGGATGTGGAGAGACAGTTGACCTATGTGTAAAACTCTAAAATAAATATCAAGGATGTGATCCTCTGGAAATCCACATACAATATAGAGTAAGATGACTGGGAGAAGTGGACCTTAAGATGTATTCTCCAACATAATTGTTGTTGGGATAATTTTTAGTGTTTGTTACCCATAATATTAGAGTTTGTAGGCCCCCTGTTGAATATTCAGCTATTATATCTGTATAAGGATGCCAGGCATTCTGCTCAGTCCTCCAAACCTTATGAGATAATGTGTATAAAAGACATAACACAGATACTGACCTATTTTTCTATCTGTAAGTAGAAATTGTCTTGCTTAACTCTTCAAGATTCTTCCATCTTTCTTGAGCTTTCTGTGGAAAGTATACAGCAAGATTCTGCAGGGGAAGAAAAACTTGCCCCATATTACTGGTAATTGTATATATATGAGAGAAGAGAGCGGTGTTTGTGCAGGAAGTCTGAACAGCAGAAATTTTTAGCTTGCATATTTGAATTTGTAAATAAAAGTTTATAAACAGGACAACTTCAAAATAAAGCCTCAAAATAATTTGTCACATGGAGTAAAAATACCAGAGGGGAAAAAAAGCCACATAAAGATGGAAAAAAAATTAAAAAGTTTTGAGATGCGTTCATTAGAGTTATCTACTCTGTCTTCATTGCTTACCACCCAGCATGCTCTTCTGAATCACAAATTCACAGAACCTGTCAATTACTGTCACGTAATTATCAATTAGTCACATATAAACTGCATAACTTCCTGAGGTCTGGAAGGTTTGTGTAGATACTGCACATTCAGTATTTTGGCAGTATGACTTCTGTGAGAGCTCTGCTACTGGTTGGCCAGAAGAATCAAAGGTGTTTGCATGAAAGCAGTTTGCCCTGAATGTATTTTTGCTGGGGTACACAATTTTCTTTATGCAAGGAATAGAATCCCAGCCAAAAAACTGGAGAGGTCACAAGAAACTTAGATAAATCTAACTTTCAGTTCTCATTCCATGGCAAAGAAGAGAATGCAACTTTACAAAAGTAATCTCTCACTGCTTCTTCCCTCACTGCAGCCTATGGCTGTAAAATTCTGGGATAAAAGGGTTAAAAGATTTAATTTTTTTTTTAAAATGTCAGCATGTTCTATATTTCTTCCACCCAAAGAAGTGAAAAGTACTTCTGTAGACTAAGTAAAATATTATTTGAACATTCAGCAAAGTAAATGATTACTTTGGATAACGTTTTATAGTGATAAGATGTCAGCTAATAGACTTGATTAGAACTGAGTCAGCAAATAGTTTTTTTTTTTCCTTTACAGACTCGAGTACATAGAAATGGCTATAAAATGCTGAGAATGGACAGCAAAAATGTGTCTATTTTTGTCAATGTGTAAAACTCCAAGTCAGGAAGAAGTCCATCTTGCCTTATAGGGTGAGTTGTTGTAATTGCAATAATAAGATAAAAGATTGTTTCAAATATAACTTCTGCCTCATAAATAACAAAAAAAAAGTCTAAATTTGTGTGGCTACTCTCAAGCTAACTCTGCTTTCTTTCCCCCAAAAGAAAAGGGTAAAATGTACGTCTGTATGTATTTGAAGTGACTGTATTTGTGAGATAATTGAAAGTCTGATATATTTCTTGCTAATGAGATCCTGTTATTTGAACTTCAAATTTAATGGCAACTTGTTTTGTGTCTTATTTTTTTATCTATAAACACATTAGAAAACTTTACAAGGGAAATAAAAATTTGAATGCCTAGGAAGCATATCCACTTCAGGAAAGAGGATCTTTCTTTTCTTTATATATCATTATTGTCTAAGATCCTGATCTAGACTGGACCCCCTCACGACTTGCAATAATGTATTCCACTGTATTTATTTCCAAAGATATATTCACTGCAGTTCCTAATGCATTGTTTCATAAGTTCTACTGTTTTCATGTATTTTAATGTCATATACCACTTGTAATGTCTTTTCTTTTTCCCCACACAATTACCTTAGCAGTGAAGCAAGAACTGAAAGAAGAGGTGTCTTCTGATCACAGATGTTTTTCTCTCTACTGGACTGAAAGAAAGCAGTATTAAAATTTATTGTGAATAAGGGAAATATTCCAATCTACATTATGCCATATCCAGAATAAATAAGATGAATTTAGATTAGCTGGAACAAGAACTTTGTATATTGTTTGATCATTTCACAGTAGGAAACAAAAATTTTGCATGTGGAACACGCAGAAGGGAAGAAAGTAGCAAGGTGTGTGGCTGTATTTTAGCTGCAGAATTGAATAAGGATACCTTTTCAAAAGAACTACAGGATCTCCACACACTTATAAAAACTTATAAAAACTTATGAAACCGCTTGATTTTGAGTATAGAATTTAGGGTCAATTTATCATCCAAGAATGATTGCTTGGGTTTCTTCATTTGCATGCAATGGACATTTGACACAATCATTTGACATCACTTCAACTTATTGTTAAAATGGAATTCTGACATACAATGACATATTTTAAAATTATTTAGCCATTTCTTTCTTGTCATAAAATCAAAGGTTAAAACTAAAAATGGAAAATCTCTTCTCCCTCAGTAGACACTGATTTAGAGGAAAAAAGTTATTTTGTCCATTTTTAGTAATTTCAGCAGATGCTGAAAACATTTTAGCAAAGACATCAGGTTTATGACATCCAAATACAGAGGCTAAAACCCTGGCCTCATTATCATAAGTAAATTTTTCACTTAGTTGTGTATTATTTTTCACATGTTCACAAAGACTTTGCGAGTGATGAAAGAAAACTTCCAAAAGGAATAAAGGAAGGATCTAATAATTTTTTTGTCTGACTCAAAACATAAACTGGTATAAGACAGAAATACAATACTACTAGTAAAAAATTATTTTGTCTAAACACTCTTAAGCTGTGAGTATTGCCAAATCTGCTAGAAAGGCCACATGTATAGTGCTTATTGTGCTCTTAAGGCATGCTCTTGTAAACAAACAGCTCAATTAACACAAACTCTTATTTGTTGTTTTAATTCCTGCTCAATAGCTGCCGGTGGTTTTAACTGTCAGTTCAAAAAGTACTTCCCTGCTGTCACACAAAGAAAGGATGATCTCTTCAAACATAATAGTGGATGTCTGTAAATGTTGATGCTATATTGTAAAGAGTTTCTTATTTGATTTTTCATAGTACTAAAAAGGGTTTGTTGCCATATTAGCTACTTTGGCCATTTTGGCAGAACCCAAATGATTGCAGGATCTATGCCAACAGAAAACAAACTAAAAAAAAAGATGTGAAAAAAAAAGTGAAAGTTAAGTCAGCAAGAATACTGTGCTTGTTTGTTTTTTTTTTGTTTTGTTTTTTGTTTGTTTGTTTGTTTGTTTGTTTGTTTGTTTTTGGTTTTTTTTTTAGCTACAGTTATTGTATAAAGCAGGCATAGGAATGCTCCTGGGCAGAGGCTAATTGGCAGAGAAAAACCCATATCTAAGGTAGTACACTTTGTCTGCTTCCACACCATGATGTCTGTATGCAAAGACCTATTGGTCCCTACCTTTTAAATACCAAGGTGTTTCTGAGAATTGTTCAGGGGGGTGATAGCATGATAGTTGGTATAGGATGTATGTTTCTTAGGAAAAGGTCAAAACATACAATTTATGTGCTTCAAAAAATAATTTGTTCAAGCAATATTAATTGATTAATTGTTTTTATCCATGCACATGTGGGACTTTTGTTTCATGGACCCAACTGGTATAGGCATGCTGACAGAAAATTTTAACGTAAACTGTGTTACATCTAACAGGAAAGACAGTACACAGAAAACCTACTCTGCAAAAACAAAGCTAAAACACTTGCACTGGAGAGATTATAAGTGGTAATGTGCCTTTTCTATGGATTTTTTTTAGAAATGTTTATTTCTCTCATCTATTATCAGAAGTTTTCAGACTAACAGCATGGGGGTAAGCAGCGTGTGGCAGTAGCAGTGATTACAAGAAAAAGGCCAGGAACTAGCAGACAGTGTGAGATATTTCCTGCCAAGCAGGGAATTTTGCAAAGCAAACTTACGGCTGGCTTCCTTCTTATCTAGCACCAGGGGATACCAATGACCATGACTGATGCAAATATCATATATAAGCCTGAAATATGCAGTTAACATGGCAGTCAGTGCACTAATAAAATAAAAGGGATGCAAAGGCAGGTGCTCGTTCATGGGAAAAAGCCTACAGTGGTGACTGTGCACCAAGTTTCCAACAGATGACTGAGAAAGAAGGTAAATCTAATCTGTATCCTGTAATTCTCCAGCTTTCCCAGTCCCTCAGCTATCCATTAATTTTCAGAGAAAAGTGAATATCACACCAAATCTTGAAGATATATTCTTATGTATGTAAGGATGATTCCAGAGTTTCAGCTAAAATAATTTGTAAAGGAGATGCATTCATAAACAAAAGCACTTTTCCAATTCATGTTTTCTGTGAAATGAAAGAGGTTAAAAATGCATTCTTCTATTGGGTTTTCAAAACATCTGGTAAAATATCAAGCTTCTTGTCTTTACCAAACACAAGTTTTTTTTCTAATTCATCTTAATTCAAAAAAGCATAACTATCTAGCATACAACTTCTGCGTTTCTCAGGTATCATGACAAACTTTTATTTGATTTATTTTGATTTTAAAGAACTTCCATTAAATCCTAGCTATATGAATATTTCCTTATGTTTTATAGAAATTTATCATATGTTGAAACCTGACAAACAAGGCAAAATATTGTGGCTATCTAGTGCTCTAAATATCCAAATATTTTCTATAGCAATCCCCTTATGACAGTTAGGCATGTGACCGGGGAAAGGAAATCATGTGTTTGCAGCTCGCAGTTGATGTGCACCATTAAAGTTCACTGAATTTTGCAAAAAAAATTAAAAATACTAAGAGCAAAAAAAATCACTGTTAGCCCTGCATCAGGACTAGGATAGTACAAAGATGTTTTGTATTTTCTTTCTTTCCTGAGATATAGATCTAGGTCAAGAAAAAAATTTTCATTAAAATGTGTTAATTTGTCCCTCCAAAGATGGATAAACTAGTGTATGAAACTTAGGAAATAATGTTCTGCTGATACTGTTTTTCTGTAAGCAGAAAGTTACCACTTGAAACCATTCACACGTGTTCTGACTTGATCTTAAAAACAGGGTTACGTTGTTTTTTTTTTTTTTTTCCCAGTGCTTACTGCTACAAATGTACATTAATGTTGAGGGAGGAAAAAAAATAAGGATTACTATTCTGCTTATACAGGTAGGAAACAGAGTCATCTTGGTCTAGGGCCAGTAACTTCTGTCAATTATCCCTGCTGTTAATGCTAGTATTAGAGTGGCAATTATCATATGACATCCATTGAAATTATTCAATGAAAACTATTTCTTACCAGCTTGATTACGGCCTGGATTCTCCTGATATGTTTTTTTTTAATGGTAAGCAAGGAAAAGAATTTTAAAACAAATAAACAATTACCCAAAACCCAAACCCCATAATATTGTCTGCATTCAATGAAGGAATACTTGAGGGATCCGTCCTTGAGTGACTAAAACACAAAAATAAAGTTATACCTTATGTACAATTATGTACCTCTGGTTGTTGTTTTATTCTAAATTTTGGTCAGAATACAATAATAGTCTAGGGCAGATGAAGGTGAAGATTTGATATGATATGACTCTCTTAGTGTCTGAGTCTTCATATTTACACTGAGGAATAAATTATATTCAATAATACTGTAGTTTTAAGAAGGTTGCTCATTAGCCAAAATAAAAATTTCTTTACAGGTACGTAGAACACAGGACAGAAAACAAGAGTCAACAGCAATCAATCGTGCTTCCAAACTGAACATATTATTACCTTACTAATCTATCAGGTTACGTGAACAAGCCCTGGTAGAAAATCTGCATAGCAAGGATTTTAAACAGAGAACATAATCTTTCCACAGCCATTAGGACAGAAGTTCTGTTGCTGTGTGAAGTTCAGTGACAAATGATGTCTTCTGTGTTCACGTGTTGTTAATTCCATGATGAAGGCCCAACCTAAGGGAACATTTTAAGCTATAGCTGAAGTTAAAAAGTAAAGGAGTTGAAGACAGTGGGTCTGTATGTATAAGGAAATGTTTCTGAGCCTGTTCCTTCTTCAGATCATCACATCTGTAGTTTAATCAAGGCTATAAAAGGTAACTCAGAAGGAATCAGTGACTGCCTAGAGCCTTGTTTGGTAGCTTGAGCAATTTTCAATAACTTTGGTGGTGCTGTTTGTACAAATATAGAGGACAATTTTCCTTTACGCAAAATGATACACAGTATATTTTTTACACATCTGTTTTGTGATGGCATGAGCTCTCTATTGATAATATTACAGTCTAGCACAGATGTAGATCAATATAGATATATGAATATTTGGTAACTGTTCCATCCCCTTGTGCTTATTGGCTTCTGTAAGGATGCCAAAGTCCAGAGTCTATGGCTCAAAACGAAAAAATCATACAAATCACAAAAAAAATTATACATATAGTAACAAACAAGCAAACTCCTTCTCCCTTATTCTAGGTCTAAATAAGATATATAAAACCACAATATTTAAAAAACTTGTTGCACACCCCCAAAATAAACACTTGCCTAACATATACTGATTATCAAAAAGCTGATAGATGAAAAGGAAAAAAGTAGAAAACACAACTAAAGATTATAAAACTCAGTTTTATGCACTCACAAGGGTTAGTGCATTAACTTTTGGTTAGCATATATCAGAAAGATGTACAACATCTTTCTTGTTTGTCTGATGGACAACACATGGGTTTCAAGGAAGATGAAGAAAAGCGATTGAAAAGGCAGAATTTTATTTGAGATAAGCAAAACCAAAAAGGCTGATATTTAAAGTAGTTTAAAGGACAGATGAATAACAAAGGATTTGACAATGCACAAAAAATAGCTAAGTGAAGACAGTTCTGGTGTTCCAGTCTATCTTTTTTATATTCTATAGGAAGAAAACAAAACGTAGTAGCTGGCTAACAGAAAACTTTTCCTTCTTAGCAGTAAAAAAGGAAGGTGCTTTCTTTACAAACTTCAGCTCAGCAAAACCCACACACTGCAACCCAAAACAAATGTAGGTAAGATATATACACATGCAGCCATCCTAGTTACCTAGAAACAGCCCCTGAGAAATTTCCACCTATACTGCAATTGTGCAAGAGCATGCAGGCGATTTGGTAAATATGTAAGTTGCTGAAGAGTGTTAATACGGCCTTGGGGCTCTAGTTGACTCTGCTTGTCTTAAGGCAAGTATCTGAGGGAGTCAGGACTCAGTAAGTAAGTGTCCTAATCTCCTGTGCAACCAGTGATGAGATAAAATTATGTAAAATATGCTGCTAATAATTTCCACTAAGACCTCTGTTAAGTGTCTAAGGGAGCAAGTATATGAGCTTACAGGTTAAGTGTTTGAAAATGTAGTGTTCATGAAAGGGCATAGGCCCTCAAGCACAACTTCAATTAAATGATTGAGAAATAACTGTATCTGTATTTTTATTGTTAATGTTGGGAAACAACAGTGTTTGCATGTGTGTTTGTTTAAAGCCATGTAAATGTTTTTCTCATTTGAAATTACCAATAATATATGTGCTTGAGAAAAGACTAACACTCAAGCAAGACCTATGTATGATCCTTATGACAAATTCCACTATCATGCACACTATGTTAGGGTATTACAACAATTGTGTTTTGAATTGTCTCTGGATATACTGGCTGACTAAAGAAGCCCAGCTGAAAATTATGTCTTCCAATATTAACAATTATTCATTAGGGGTTGCAATAATTTTAAGTACATTTGTAAAGACTAGGGACTTTTCTTACTCTTCCTTCTTCGTTGCTTGCTTTTTTATCTTTTAGTTTGTTTCTGGGGTTTTTTGGGGTTTTTTTTGGTGGCTTTTTTTTTTTTGTTTTTGGGGTTTTTGTTTGGTTTTTTTTGTTTGTTTTTGTTTTGGTTGGTTGGTTTTTTGGGGTTTCTTCTACTACTAAGACATAGCCTGGAAAGACTTCTTTCTTTCTAAGCAAACCATTTACTTTCATAGGTATTTATTTGCTTTATTATTAGCATAACCTGGTATGCTTAGCAGGTCAAGCATTTATTGACCTAGAAAAAACCAAAGTCTCACACTTAATCTTGATTTCAGTTAGCCAGGGCCCTTGAACTTGCTTTGCCTTGCCAGGGTCCATTCAGTTTCACTTTCATTCTTACCAGCTATTTAACCTACTCAACATTAATTGCCACAATAATATACCTCTCACTTCCATTTCTTCATGTTTCACCTCTCACTGTTGTTCTCCTCATAGCAAGTGCTCAGATATGTAATTTCATTTGGTTTAAAAATACTCTGAGGTCCTTAATTCTCTGCTCTCTTTTACTGAGCAAAAAAGCTACTTTGAATAAATCCTGATTACAATATTTTGATTTAGATATTCCATTTTTAAAATTTACAGTGTTTTATATGAACACAAGATTCGGACTTCTTTTTTTTTTGCCTTATTTGCTCAATTGCATGAAAATAAGAAACATTCTTTCTTCAGTCCAGTCTTTTTTTTTTTGATAGGTAAACACCTACCAGTTTAACAAACTGAGTACTTCCCATAGCAACTTTCATTATGGCATTTCACAAAATGAAGTGGTTTCCATACTTAAAGCCCATCAGAATGCTTACAAAGGAAGTTAATAAAACTGCCAGTAATTCTGACATAGATTTTTTTGAAGGAGAGATAGGTGGAGGGGATTGTATTCTTGAAGAGACCCCTTTGTTGTGTTTTCAGATAACATTATTTTCCCTATGTCGAATTAATATTGAGAGAACTCATGAAAGTTTCTATTTTGAAAGGTACCAAAGGAACTGTCTTGGTTGGCATGAAGAGCATCTCTTCAACAGTGGTGGAGAAAATCTGAATCCTCTTTGGAGCTGCTACCAATACAACAATTTGAACAAAAAAGAAAAGCCTCATGTGAGGGTTCCGAACAGCATAACCTGCCAGTTGACCAAACAATATGGGACATAAAGAGCATAAAAAGAGATGGTTGTATATACTTTATTAGCAGACAAGCACGGAGGGTAAGAATGTGATTTTTACTATTACACTATTTTTGAGTCTAGACATTTAATAAAGGTTTTCCTCTATCACTGTTTGGGGCCTTTTCATGTCTTTTCTCAATCAGATCTTTGGCATTGTATTCTGTGAGCAATACAGAGAGAAAAGAAAAAAGAGAAAAGAGAAAAAAGAGAAATTAGAAGAGATGCTACCAACATATTCTCTTGGGGATTTATTCTAAGCTTCATAGAATCATAGAATCATTAAGGTTGGTAAGACCTAGATCATACCATCATATCCAACCATCAACATTGCACCACCATCCTGTTCATCACTAAACCATGTCCTCAAGTGCCATATCCATGTTTTTTGAATGCTTCCAGGGATGGTGCTTCTACCACTTCCCTGAAAGTTCTGTTCCAAGGCTTTACAACCCTTTTCTTGAAGACATTTTTTCCTAAAATCTAAAGTAAACATCTTCTGGTGCAGCTTGAGGCCATTTCCTCTCATCATGCTGCTTGGGAGATGAGATTGACACCCACTTCACTACAACATCCTTTCAGGATTTGTAGAGAGTAATAAGGTCTCCCGTTAGCCTTCTTCTCTCTAGACTTTTAGCAATGATATTTTTTTTTTCTTAGAGATAAGATGTGAATGATAAGTTGAAATACTTTTGCTTCAGCTTGATTCCAAAGACAGTAGGAATAATGGCACATCAATGATTACAGCCAAAAGTCTCTAGTAAATTCTGCCTTTGCATGCAAATGGCAATTGAAAATATTGTTGAGGCACTGGACAGTCCTTTGCCTAGTCTTTTAACAGCTCATTTATCATACTCCTACAATGACATAACCTGAAGTTCTCAAAAGCCACAGGCTAAATTTTGTTTTGATGCTTGATCATTAACACCCAGAACATGAAGTCAAGAAGAACTGTGATGATTATTGGACATTAGCTGAATATCATAATATGGCTGAATATGGCTGAAGAAAATAAGATGTAAAAACATTTAGGTTGAGATAATCAAAAGTGAAAGGTCGCACAGCGAGCGAAGATGAGAGATGCCAAAGATTTCATTCTCTACTTTCTATCAGCAAGTAATATCTGTCCTCTTCCTGGGAATCAGGACTTCAGCGTGTGTAGTTGCTTGATTTATTAATGTGTATGCTGAGGTTATGGAAGATATTTACATATAACAACATTGTATTTATCTAAGTAGTGGTTAGCTTATCACATCCAGCAGCATCTGCAGAATTTTATAAATAGCTAACCTTTATGTGACATACTTTTAATTTGAAGGTGTATGGTCCTGTGGGAGAAGCCACCCTGCCATGATCACAATCAAAACACACAATAGCCTCTTTGCAACTTCATTAGTTAAACGAATTCTAAATTGCATTTGGGCTAAGCTCAATGTTCATAAAATGAATAATTGTTGTAGGATCACAGCCTCAAGTGGTACACTGTTCTAGTATTACTCGGAATTAGGTACACTGTGAGAAACAATGGGCAAGTGCCCCCACAGTCCTCTGTCAATTCATCTCTGTCTTGACCTGCAAACCCCCTGATATTCTATTCCTGGCCTTCCCTTAAGTAAAGACTGACAAATGTGCCAAATTGTGACAGATTGTGTTTTTGATACATAATATGAACATTTTTTTTTCCCAAGGGACTGTTTAATTATGAGTGTAAAGTAGAAATAAGACAAATTAATCAGAAACTAAAGCTTAAAAAAAAAAGGCTGAGATTTTAACAGGCACCTGAGGGAAAGCAACACTTTAATAATATAAGCTGTTTTAAAGGCTGATATCCTCATCTCAGTATACCTGCAGAGATCAGAAGTTTAGGTAATGTAACATAATATTTATTTGGAATCAAATACAGTTCTGCTGTCTTGCAAATGTTATGTCAATGATATTTTCTTGTTATGTATAATTGAAAGAGAAAAACCCCTTGCAACAGAGTTAGAATAGTAAAGTAAAAAGCAGACCTTTATTGGAAGCTTCCAGTTGTTCTGGTGATGATGGACACACCTGGCACCAGATTTCTAGGATTT
The DNA here is from genome assembly GCA_013397555.1 of Urocynchramus pylzowi. Taxonomy (NCBI): domain Eukaryota; kingdom Metazoa; phylum Chordata; class Aves; order Passeriformes; family Fringillidae; genus Urocynchramus; species Urocynchramus pylzowi. The sequence goes on from VZRH01003702.1 coordinate 41,867, forward strand.
TATAAGCTTAATTAATTAGGATCTATAACAGGCACATTGAATAGGAGATTCAGTTGCCCCAGTAAACCACCTTTGGGTCAGCCTCTTGGAGTTGGTTCAAGGGATTCTCTGCCCCACTTCTTATTATATCTTATTGTAGGACTATTGTAGGTCCCCTACTTGGAATAAGACTAAACAATATTTCAGGAATGTGTTTAGAAGGTCAGCTTATTGTTCTAAAATTGGGGGTAAAAGGGGGAGGAAAAGTACTGGAGCTATATTCATGCATTATCAATCNCCTCTTGGAGATGGTTCAAGGGATTCTCTGCCCCACTTCTTATTATATCTTATTGTAGGACTATTGTAGGTCCCCTACTTGGAATAAGACTAAACAATATTTCAGGAATGTGTTTAGAAGGTCAGCTTATTGTTCTAAAATTTAGGGTAAAAGGGGGAGGAAAAGTACTGGAGCTATATTCATGCATTATCAATCTACAAAGCTACAAATGTATGAAAAATATTTTAAAAGCTTAGGCATAATTTTCAGTATTTTAGCTGTTCACCTTGGTGCTCGAGTTTGTACACACTTCTGTAGTGTTTGTTTTTACAAATATTTTTCACTGACTGTTTTTTGGTGTCCATTAATAGAGGTTATCTCCATCTTTTTTGTGTCATTTGCTGTTCCTTTTATTTTTTTTTTCTTTCAATAACTTCAAGCTTCTTTCTCTTTCTTATTCTCATAGGTAAACCTCTTTGTCATTACATTTCTTCACTTTAACTCCTGATGTGCCATCAGTCCATGTCTTTCTCTCCACATATAAAGTTATTTTGTTGGGTTTTTTTTCTGCTGACTTTTAATCAGCTCTTCCCAACATCTACCCTTTTGCTCTTTACTTCTCTTAATTATTGCTATTACTACAAAGGCCTTCACAACATGATGGTCTTTTTCATCCTAGATCACACTTGTTTATTTTTTCTGCATGGAAAATACACAGAAACATCTTGATATTCAAGGAGAAAAATATATGGTTTGTTAAAATATTTTCTGATCTATTTCAGCTTAATCAGGCCAGGAAGCAATATTCTTTCTGTAAACACTATTATTCTGATGAGTGAGAAAGGGGATGAACTGCCATAATCTTATTAAGTCATTCATATTTTAGGGGCAGTGATACTTGAACATTAAAGTGATAATGAAATAAATTCTGATAGCTGAGTTATACCTGAGGATTGCTTGTTAAAAAGTTCTATGCATCTAAAGCCTAATCATTAGTGAAGCAGGCATACTTCCCACAGACTTTCATCAGAGTCTTCTGACTATAAAGGATGAAATGTGTGTATACCACCTCCACAAAGTGTACCACAGCATAGCTGAAGGTTCTGATCCCTTGCAGTAGGTGTCTGAGGCATCTTCAGTTACCATAACTCATCTGAGAGGAAGGCCAACTGGATGTAGAAACTGGAAATCACTTCATATTCCCATCATATGTATTTAACTTATTCTAACTTTTACGTCTTCACCACCTCTAATGTGTTATTTGGAAAGGGCATTGGAAAAATTGAATGTGGTCTATATCTGGTGTGTAATTTGTAAAGAATAGGTAGAATGTGTCTGCAAGAGGTTTGGAATAAACAAACAAATGAGGCAATAAAATTTGGGGAAATGGGGAAAAAATATTAATTTGACCTTATGTGCAGTTTACTTTATGCATCACAGTATGTATTAAACAAAGGAATAGTATCTCAGACTGTCTTAGTATTTAGGAAGGAAAACTAGAATATCTATATAGATGCCTTCATGCAAAACCAATTATGACAGTGAGGTGAGGCTTAAAATTTAAACTGTGTAGATGAAATTCACACAGAAGAGGTGAGCAGAATGTACACTTGTAGAAATGCTGGAATGGTTTAGCAGATTTGAATAAAGATTTAAATAATAAGCCCACTCCAGTATGTAGGCAGAAATTTTGAAATGGTTCTTTTAACTAGGACAAAAGTTGAAAATATATGAAATCAGGAAACTACAAATTGTGGTGAGGGGAGAAAATGGAAGGTAATAAAAATGCTAATATTAATCGTCCTGGTTCCTGGATAAACTCTCTGAGACCATTTCAGTCTGATTTGACCCCTTACCACAGGCAATGATACTGCCATTACTTAGGGATGCCTACAGGTAAATGTAAGAAGCAGAAGAAATTTAAGAAGCAGAAGAAATTTAAGGACAAGGAAGAACAACACTAAGCACAAACAGGGCATGGGTAGAGCAGAAAACCAACACTAACAAGTGTTATGCTTATCCTTGGATGCAAAGCACATTTTGATGGCCACATACTCAAGAGCTTATAGTTTCATAGGAATGCAGTAGCCAAAAAGCAGCCTTTATCTCTTCTGTAATATTGTTCAAGATATTTTTCTAGGATTTTAGATACAAGGAAATAATACCTAGGAAAAACAATTGCCCTTATATAACTCACAAATATAACAAAAATCCTCAATGCAAGACTTGCATTGAAAGTGCTGACATGCATGTTGATTCATGAAGTTAATTGCTGCTTATCCAGGCTAGTAAATGCAAACCTAGATACTATTAAATTAGTTTTCTCAAGTAGGGAGCAAGCCAAACATATTCCAAGGAACTGATATTGAATTATTTCATTTCAGCTGAGGCAGAGCTGGTTCCTCAAATGCAGTGGCTATGTACATTTTTCATCTTTACCCAGTTGCTTTTAGAATTTCTAAAGAAAACTCTCTGTATACTTTCAAAGGCCATTGCATGGAAGAATCTAAGTTTCCTAACTCCAAGTCTTTGTGTAGTCTCCAGCAATTTATCATAAATGTATAAAATACACATTCAACTTTTTATTAAGGTCTTCCCATGCAGGAAAGTCACTGTGTTTGCATGACAAGCAAAAAAAATTACAAAAAATTCACTGGAGTGTGTGACATAAAAAATATTATCTGTAAATTTCTCTGTTCAAAAAGCTTCTTTTTTTTCTCCCTTATGACTTTCTCTTACTTGATGATACTATATTTCTGAAGAAAAGGCATTTGGTAAAAAAAATTCTGTTATAGGCAGCACAATGGGTTATATTAGCTTTTTAAAGCAAATTTGGTGGAAACACAGCCTGCTTTATTTTTTCCTTTCACCTTTTTCCTAGATATGCTTAGATGTTGATGTCTAAACAGAGTAGAAGTACGGAAAAACAAAAAATACATTTCCAGCTGAAAAATTCTGCATCTGCAATGAGAACCTTTAATTGAACTGAAAATGAAAAAAATTCATGCAAACTAGACTCCTTTCTTTTGAGGGTTAAATCAAATCACCACAAGATGGCTCCCCAGCTTCTCCAAAGATTTTTTTTTGAATCATGCTGCTCTCCAGTGAAGGCATTGATTATCTTATAGAAGTCTGGAGTACAGCAGAACAGACTGTGGATTAGAGCCTTGTCTAATAAAATAATAGCTATTTTTACATTAAAGCCCTGGAGATCTCTTTGAAAGGTAATTCTGTTACTTTAATTTCTGTACCCCATAAAAGGCTGTTATCTAGTTTGTGCCTCTGTTCTTTTTTTTTTTTTTTTTCTAACAGACAAAGATTGGCTCAGAGAACTCAAACTGATTTGGAGTTTAAGCCTCCTGATTTTAAAGGCTAAAGCAGCTTATGTTCCCAAGATTTCTAAGTTTCTAAAAGTATTAGGAATTTTAATTTTACAGATAATTTTTTTTTAATTGCTATTTTTTATTGGCCATTCTTTTTAAGAAGTAGAACTAAAATAAAGGGGTGTGAGCTATAATATTAAGTTTTTAGTAGAGGTTGTTCCCAAAACAAACTGAAATGACACCAAAATAAATGCTATTTTCAAAGGAAATACAGGGTTTGGGGTAATTTTAAAATCAAAAGAAAGTAAAAGTCCTCCATCCGATCCAGTTGGAGCAGCACGCATATTTTTTAGAATATCACTTCTGGGATAAATAGAAATTGTTTTGATTTTTCTTGAATGATTTTATTGATACAGACTTCCTAACACAAAGCAGACAGACATAAGGACAAAAAAAGGTTAAAAAACACCTTGGTGGATAAGGAAGCAGAAATATAACATCAGAGAAGTAGTTGATAGCAGCAGAAATTTTTCTAGTTGGCATATAACAGAAACATTTTTTTATTTGCACATAACAAGAATCTATTTTCTTTGTAAGAGCCACACAGTAATCTTGGCGTCTGACACTGAAGCAGCATGATAGAGACAGAATTTAGCACAGTCTGAGTGCTACAAACTTAAAAAAAATCACTTCTGCAAGGTCAGAAGTGCAAGTTATGTCCACTGTGTCTTTTAAACCTATTTGTGAATCCTTTCTTAAGGTCAAAATCCCTGATCAATCACACTGTCTCTAAATTTACACTCAGTCATAGGGTGACATTTACTGGTAAAATTTAATCTTTATACTAGATGCACAGAAAACACAAAATGAGAATGAGTTCCTTGTTCAGCTGTGGAAAGTTCACAAGCAGGAACTTACATTTACTAAAACAAAGTTGCTCTTCTCAAGAAAAAGAAATACCAAAAATCGCTAAAATTGAACTAAACTTTCTTTGAAGGCTCAGAGTACAATTAGAAAATTGGGTGCCTCCAAGAAGACTGATCTTGGATATAACTATTTTATGGATGTATTCAACACTGATTGAATCTATAACCTTTTCTTTTTTCTGCTTTTAGTCCTTTCTGGTTTCTATTACACAATGGCAAGTGTCCAAGAACAAAACTCACCTTACTAAGGCAAGAAGCCACCCCTGTCAGCTGCAAATCTTATCCACACTTTTTTTTTTTGGACTAAATCTACCTATGCTACTAAGTCTCATACAGTCTTTTTTTTCTACTGGCTATAAGCCATTTCTATGTCGATTAACTGTACACATAAGTGTCCATAAAAATAGATGTATGCACTAAACATCTGTAAGTCAGACAAATTCTACCTGCTTCCATCTGGGAGAATGATAGACAATGTTTCCAGTTAGGATTCATGTGTAAGGATACACATGAATGGCACCTTGTTTTGTGACTGCAGAAACCAGTATGCCCCATATGCCCAATATGCCCCAACAGTATAAACAAGCTGGAATGTGTCAGTCCCAAGAACTGGCAAAAATGAACATTTAAGTGTGAGGACATAAATGTAGCGATTCAGACTGAATTCTGCACTGTATTTTCAATATGCTTCTGCTCCATTTAGTGTGTTCAGATGACATGCTACCCTCAAACTTGTGAATGAAATTTTAAAACCTCCTTTTCCTCTTGTTGTAGGTCAAAAAGACCACAGGAAAAGTAGTCAATGTATTTAAAACATTATTTGATCTTTCTGGATCTTAGCCCTAAATTGCAAATGCAGAAGTAAGTTGCAATTGGGGAAGCCATTGACTTACCAAGACATTGAAACCAAGACAGTGCATTATTTCATCCTTAGCGTGGTCTGACAGCAAGAAATATTTCTTCAGCTGTTTTGAGAGTGCCAGTATTTCCTTGCAATGTGACAGAGTAAACTTCTGCCTCAAAAGCTAACAGTTTTAATGTATTCTGGGCTTTATTTATTTATTCACCTCCTTAGTTACTTAATTTGAAAGGGGATATTTTTAATTTGATGCTAACACAGTCATATTAGCTTCCCATACCTTTGATTTAATGGTCCTGTTCATAAAATAGGTGTAATAGGACCAGTTATATAACAACAAATCAGCTAATTAAAGAATGCTTGGGAAAGATGATGAGGACTGCCAGCTACCTTTCACTTGCATGTCATTATGGCAAAATGTCTTCCAGACATTGCAGTGACATTAATCCCAAAAGGAAAATCTTAGCTCAAATGAGTTGGTACCATCCCCTTTTTTTGCAAACAAAAATCCTTCTGGTGCAGATTTTAAACATCTACCCTCTTAGACAGAAAAATAAACACTCACAATCACTTTTAAAGCACACAATATCACAGGAAGCATTAGTAATTCTCTTGAATTATTCATTAATCTTATTTATATAATGTATACTAGAACACCAATCTGTGGAGTAGGCCTAGTTTCTCAGAAAGGAGGTATGGAGCTGCAGATTTGTTATAAATAGTAACAGACATTTCTGGAATAAGAACATTTCCTTATATTCCTTGAGTAAAATACTATCCCTAGAGAAACCAAGGTAAGTTCTTTCAGTGAAATTATTAGCCACAATTTCACCTCTAATTTTTAATAATCTTTATACTTTTGTATGTAATGTTTCCTTTGCTGTGTTTCTGGCAATTTACACAAATGACAGCTATAAATGTAATTTACTTAATTTTGACAAATATTAATTCTTTCAGCTGTTAAAATATTAGTCAATTACAAAAAAAACAAGCAGAAAAATTGCATCCTTGTCTAATCCATTCATAGGGATACACAGATGGGCTCTCAGTCACACATATCTACTTTTAATTTTGTCTGCAAATCAGTATGCCTTGAACAGCTTTATATATAACATAATTACATATATTTGTGTTTGCTCTATATCACTACAGAGACAGTTGACAAATAGAGCAGACTTCTGTATAAAATCAAAGATTGAAAATTATAGGTTTTCCTAAGACTGAATGACAATGTGATAGGAAAAAAAAAAAAAAAAAGGTTTTGAATATTTTAATGATGTGCATTTCAAAGCCACTCTTTATGCATGATTAAAAAAATATATAGTGAACATGTTGATCTTGATGAGAAGATTGCCAGTAGGTGAGAGGCTGGACATGGGATGCAAATCTGTACTTGCAGCCCAGAAAGCCCATTGGACCCTGGACTGTGTCAAAAGCAGCATGGCCATCAAGGCGAGTGAGTGGATTCTGCCCCTCTGCTCTGCTCTGGTCAGACCCCACCTGCAGTCCTGCACCCAGCTCTGGGGTCCTCAGCTCAGGAAGGACATGATCCTGTTGGAACAAGTCAAGAAGACGTTCAACAAATGGATCAGAGAGATGTAGTACCTCTCATATCAGGAAAGGTTAAAATTATTAGAACTTTTGAACTTGGAGAAGAGAAGGCTTTGAGGTGACCTGATTGTGGCCTTCCAGCAACTCAAGGGAAACTATAAGAAAGATATAGAATAATTTTTTACAAGGGCAATTAGTGATAGGACAAGGGGAAATGGCTTTAAATTGATAGAGAGTGGATTTAGACGAGGTATTAGGGAAAAAATTCTTTGCTGTGAGGGTTTTGAAGCACTGGAACAGGTTGCACAGAAAAGTGGATGCCTCATCCCTGTTCAAGGCCAGGCTGGATGCAGCTCTGTGCAACCTGATCCAGTGGGTTGCATCCCTGCCCATAGCAAAGGACTTGGAACTAGGTGATCTTCAACATGTCTTCCAACCCAAACTATTTTGTAAATCCATGATATAGCACTACATAATACTTTAAAATGGACAGCAATGAAACTTTTAAAGTCCTTGTGGATCGTTCTGGTTCAGAACTGGAGTGAGTTGCTGAAGTTTATCCATGAGAGATTTTCAACTCGTTTCAGTGAAGTTGAGATCAGAAATGGAGTAATACTTTAATGTAATATTTAACTACAGCCATGTATTGTTTCAAGCATCTTTAACTCATTCAATGTGTTGTACTACAAATAAATTTACAAAATTGAAAAAGCTTTTCAAACAAATAAATTTTGCTACTAATCAAAAAAGCAAGTCAACCTGTTTCTCTTACATTTATATTTACAGATTTAATTGAAACCATATTTTTTATTTTCGCTCATGAAAGCTGGAAATAAAAAATGTTACTGCCTAATTTTTAGTGCACTGTACTAGATTTCAGTCACTAAGTCTTGTGCAACTAGTTGCTTTCCTGAAGAAAGAAAAAGTTTCTTTATGAGGTCAGGGTAGACAATTTCTATGCCTTTTTGGTTTGAGTTTTTTTTGGTGTGTGTTTTTTTAAATTTAATTCTAAACAGAAATATGCCCCAGATTAGTGTATTTTATATAGTACTAAGTGAAAACTAATAACTCCATAATAAGTATGTCTAAATGTTTATTAATGTTAATAAACTCTCCAGAGTATCACAGTGAAAAAAAATTTCCTCATTCTCTTCAAATAATTAATGAACAAAACCTTGATAGACATTACAGAATAGAATCTGAATTGTTTTTCTGCTCAGAGTGGAATTCTTTTAGGTTTAGTCACTAAGTTGAACAGGAGATCCTGGGACTCAGCTATTACTTTTTTCCTGTTTCCATAGAAACCCCTGTCAGCAAGATGAATATGGAAAATGGTACTTTGAAATAATCTCCATTTTAAACATAAAAGCAAAACACGGTGGTGTAAAGCAGCAATTATGTTAAAGCACCTTATCCCATTTTTCAGTCAGTAGAACAGCAGTTTCCATGAAAATGGGAATATGAGTAGTAACAAGCAGCAAGACAGCCAAACTTCTGAAATTTTGTGATTCAAATTCATGAGGGAAGACTTGGCTCCCCAGGCTTTCTAAAAGATAAAATCCAAAAATTTCCTAAAGTTTCAGAAGTCTTGCTATTTTGTGTTATGGCACAGTTGCTGTAGTGAGAAAATTTGATGATTTTTTGAATATTCATAAATTTACTGCAACACTGTCTCCTCTTTTTGATGCATTCTGAGTGTGACTAGCAGTGAATTCATGTTAATCTGCTTTCTATAGTGCATTCAAGTATTTTGGTTTTAAAAATTATTGGAAAATAATAATAATAGAAAAAAAAAAGACTCATCATTTGATGTCTGCCCTTTTTTTTTTTTTTTTTTATTGGAAACTATTTGGATCCACATAATTATTACAATTTGTTCATTCTCTCTGAGAGGACAATGTGGATAATGACAGTTGATGGCCAACAAAGGCCACTGTTGTGGTGTGTTACACTACTGAAACAGTCCAAAGTAGAAATTATATCTTTGTACTACAGGACTTTGTACTATCTTTGTACTATATCTAAAAGAAGATATGTTCTTTCATACTGTCTGCTTATCATTTTCTACTTAGATTTTTTGAGCAATATGGTATGTAGACCTTACCTGGATTTTACACATTATGTCATACTATCTAGCATTCATTAATATCCTCAAGCATTCATTAATATCCTCATGAGAAAATACATTGAGTACTTTAACATAGTCTATGTACCTGGTTGTGAATTTAATGAACTCTAGCCAACAGAATGTTGAAATCATGTGTTTTCATTTATGCATAACCAGCTTGGTAGGGTCAAGTTTTGTATCTTTCCACTTAACATTCTCCAGGAACAGTGCTTTTGAAAACAGCCTCTACAATGGTTTATGTTCTAAATTAATATATTACTCTGAATTTTGTGACAGAAATAAAATCAAAATCAGATCAGGTCCTTGTCTTATTTACAATTATATCAGTTTCAGGCTATCTTTTATAAGAAAAATTGAAAGCTCAGTGGACTTCAAATTTACTTTTACGCAGCTGAAAGCAATAGATTTTTATATTTTTTGTCATATTTATAGTTCTTTTTTATGTCATATTTTTATCTTATGTCTTTGAAATATTATGTGAACATGTTATGCTCTGAAAAAGCTATAGACTAATATTTAAGTTTGTTTTCTTTTGATTATGATCTTGGAGGGATTCTATTCTGTCTTTTGGCAAAAGGGAGACCATAAAAGACATTTGTTTGCAATTAAACTCAGAGGTATTTGACAACCATGAAAGGACATGGACCAAAATATAACAGACTTCCAAGCCTTTTCCTCCCACAGGAGTCTACAAGTGGTCAAAACCCCACAGCATTTTAAGAAATGCATTAGAAGAGACTTTTCTTTGATGGTTCAAAATTTCACAGTTACTTTATCATCAGACTCTTCATCAGGATCACCATTTATGTATGGTAAGAGTAGTTTCCT
>VZRH01003702.1:51786-68633 GCA_013397555.1 Urocynchramus pylzowi
AAAAAAAAAAATCACTCTTGGGCTGTAAATAATTTGGTGGATTAAAAAAACCAGCAATTCCTAGCAAGCACAATTATTTTAAATGAGAACAAAGTGGATTCATTGTCCTAATGTCTAATACAGTGACATGGTGAAACAGATGAAAGCTAAGCTAAGTGTAGAAAAATGAACCCTAGGGGGTTTTTTGGTTTAAAGAATTGTTTTATATCCCAAATAATATCTTGCATATTCTTAAATAAATTAAAGAAATCATATCCCATTTATTACTGAAAAGTTTGATTTTCATTATTTTAAATAAGAGGAGTCTATCTGTATATAAGAAATATTCAATTCCAGTTTACTTACAGAAAAGCCAGTGAAGCAGATGGTATGACTAGGTAGTATGAGTGATTATTCACCAGTAACAGCAAAACATGACTGAATAAGCACAAATAAAACAAATAGTCTGTCAGACACAGATACACAGAAAAATCTCCAAATTTTTTCACTAACCTGTTGGATTTACACAGCCCTATCTAAATAAAAGAAAGACATGATAGTTCATGCTGTTCAGGTTATAAGCCCAGAAATATTGCATTGCTTATTAGAGAAGCTCTTAAACTATCAGCACCCTTGCTGAGAAAAAGATTTATGGCTAACCTTTGCTAGGTCACTGACAGTAAGACTGGAAAATGTTTTTTAGAGAAAAAGCAGTCAGGTGGCTCAACATGAAATTAGATATGTTGCCAGACTCAGCAGGTAGCAGATAATATGATTGAAATTCAGGATACCTATAAATAGAAAATAGTGCCTTGCATGCAGTCTGGGTCATGGGGAAGATGCTTTATCCTGTAATATTTCAATGTCCTGCATTTTTTTTAGGGTCACACACATTATTTTTTATCCCCTAAGGCATGGAGGTTGTTTCAAGTGTCCAGCATTGCTAGTCACAGTTTTTCAAATGTGCTTTGTTGGAATAATTTGTCTTGTTCCCTGTATCAGATTTGAATAGTGTTAGTACACTTACTGTATTTCTGTTAAAACAAAGATCTGTTGATGCTTTGCAACCTGATGTAGCGGCAGGTGTCCCTGCCCATGGCAGGGAAGCTAGAACTAGATGATCTTTAAGTTCCCTTTCAACCCCAAACATTCTCCAATTACATGATTTTTGCAGAAGGAATCTATAAATCAACACTAAAATATCCCCAAAGTAAAGGAGAGCTCGACTAGATTAAAGTCAGGGTTGTGGAAACTTCCTAACTGTCCTTGTGAGTATGCAAGAGATTTGAATGAAAGCTTTGAGAATGCTGTAATCTCTAAAATGACCTGAGAAGTAGAGAGGAAAGACATACCAAATGAAAACTGTTGCTACATTTGATACTTTCTCATTATATGACCATTACTGCATGCAAATGGATTGTGATCTAAACAGAGATTTAAATGGAGCTCTGGAATACAATTTTTACATTGTTAATGGCAACTACAGGATATGTGTCCCAAATTATCAGGCCTGTTAGCACTGATTGTGGCTATGTGGAAAGAAAATATGTGGACTAAAATCAATATGGAGAGTAAGATCTGATTTCTGTGTGCATAACTTGTTCAGAATTTTTGCTTGTAGCAAGTGTGGAAACCACTGCCACATGGACTACATACTGTAAGTTAAACTTGCTCATAACTATTCTCTGACACTGGAATCAGTGCAGATTGTCACACATGCACTATGTTAAACTCTTTTACTCTCTGGAAATGTTAGTAGTCCATAATAAATTCCTTGGTAGAAATTATTTTAATTAGATGCCACCTGTACTAAGAATATGCTACCCAAGATTCAAACTAAGACAGAAATGTTCAGATTCAACAATTTATCAGGACTGTAGAGAACAGACTTTGTGAATAAAGCACCTGGAAAATGAGATCATCTGATCAAACACAGGCATCTGTGGTGCAGATCTCTCCATCTGAGCTAGATGTTTAGACTGTCTTTATAATCAGTGTAGAGAAACAGGCTCATCTAGGGGAATGATTCACTTCATCATAAAGCAGACACTTAACATTTTCAGATTAGTTGTTCCGTGCAAGTGCCTATTTTTCTCTCTTCACCATAAAAAAAAAAATCCAGGAAGACAAATATACATGTCTCTTTTGTAAATATTTAAAGATGAAACAAATGAATTCTAGCCTAAATGTATGCAATGTGCTGACTGACTCTGTGTCTTTATGTTTCCACAGATCTATCCGTGATTTAAATTCAGATGTTGTAAAGCTTAGACTAATAGAGGAAAAGAATTGATTTCCATGCATCTGAGGAAGAAGTTATTTCATAGATCTCTCTTGGTTTAATATCCACAATAAATATATGAACTTTTGATTCTGGAAAACCAGAATTTAACTATATGTCTATTTTAATGAACCTGTCTATTGCCATTTTAGAGGCTTATTTTCAGCTGTTGACTTTTATTTTTTCATAAATAATTAAGGAATGGAAAATAGATGCAGTAAGACTAATTTTCTATTCATGGAGAAAGAAGAAAGGAATCAAACACTTTACAGTCCCTGTAATTTTACAATCAAGTACAGAGGTAAGAAGATAGTTTTCATGCAAGAGAAAGTGTCTTTTCAAACTGTCCAAGGTTATGCTTGTTACAAGCATAAAACAACCCAAAATATACACATTAAAGCCAAAGTCACCCATTAATCAAGATTTCTTTAAGTGAATAGTGGTTGCAGGAATGAACTGTGAATGAGTCAGACAGACACCACAATGAGTCCATCATGCTCTAAATCACTCAAAATTAATCAATAAATAATATATTTTTGTTATTGAAGAGAAAAAAAAGAACCACAACAGCACTTTGATAATAATTTTGTGGTTAAACTACTAAATGAAGCAATTGATTCCTCATGGTTCCAAAAGTTTCCAGTGAAATGATTGAATGGTGGTTTTCAAGAAGAGCTTTGTCACTCTGTCCAACATGAATAAAACTTATTAATAATTTTGTTGTTATTTGTCAACAGAAATGATAATCTGATATTTTGCTATGAATGCATAGATAAAATTGCACTAGAATATACCTTGTAAATTAATAAAATAAAAATATCTGACAATATTAAAATATTCCAAATGGTGTACTTAGTTCAACTTTCTGCAGGAGTTCCTTATCTCTTACTTCTCTCAAAATCAGATAAGGATGAGGAAGAGTTTGGATTGAAGCCATGGCTGAAATACTTGAAGACAAATTCTAGATTTAGATATTTAGTATGCAATTTTTGTGATCTCCCCAAACACACAATTGCCTATTTAAATATAAGGAGCTATGGAAATCTAGTGTTCTTCAAGTTGAGATAATGTAAATTCTTTTTCCTGATCAGGATGCTTTCCTAAGTCTCAGTGATATTGTCAGTTAAAGACTCCATTTTAATTTACTCACTAAGAAGACAGTGGTTTTGTTTCAGTGTGTTCTAAAGCACATTTCTTTTAGATCTTTGATACCGTCCATATCTTCAACATCTAATTTCCTGTTTCGTGATACATGTGTGTAAGATATACATGTATAAATATAGGAAATAATGATACATAAATACATAAAACAGGAAACAGTCGTTTGTCACAATGCGACACAAAACCACCGGCACTCACATGCTGAGATGTCCAAGGCAAAAAAGAGTACATTTATTTCCGGACCTTGATATTTATAGAATTTCAAAAGTGACCATGGATTGGAGGATTAAATTGTCACCTCTCCAACCACACTGGTTAAATCAACAGTCCATCAATTCTCTCCTCCTCCAGAAAGGAATGCAAAATAATCATTATTTACATGAAAGTGTGTGAGAAACTCCATTATAAAAATGTAAACATCAGAAGGCTTAGAAGAACTTTAGAAGAATAGGGCAATGGTCATTCACATTTCTTTTAGATCTTCACATTATATATTAAAACTTATTTCACTTCCCTCTGAGATTTTTTTTTTTTTTTTTGCATAAATATTGTTAGTTGTAAACATGACAAAAGAAATGTTATCTTAGGGAATATTAATGATGACTCATCTACTGAAAACTGCTATAAAGAGATCTGAGATATTACACATGTTAGTTCACTGAAATTTAGCAGGATGAGCTGCACTTCTAATAAATGCATGACATATAATCAACTGACATACAAATTGTGAAGGAAGGTCCCACACACATTTCTCTACAATTGTCCAGGGACTTTCAGTTTTCCTTCATTTTTTACTGACTTTGGATGGACTTCTGTGCTTAACAATTATCTCTTCACCCACATTTGCTTGGATAAAGATTTCAGAATAAAATTTCAGAATAGAATTTCAGGACTGAGGTTTATTTGCATATTACCAAATATGTTTTCACAAAGGTGGGACTGTCTATGTTATTAGGGAAGTCAACTTCTTTCACTCTTCTCTGAGTTATCTAAAAGCTTTCTAGTCTGAATGAGTAAAATTGTATGCCAAAGAATTACTACTTCTTTTCCTCTCACACTTCGCTAATGGTTCTACAGTTTATTACAGCAATTTGAGTGCTTCACATATATCAAGCATAGAGTCCTCCCAATTACTCCTCACATGTGGATTGAAAAAGATAAAGAAACAGGACATTTTCTCTCTTAACAGAAGTTAGTCCACATTAGATGGCCTTAGCTATATCTCATGATCAAGAAATTATTTCATTTACTGTGAATAAAAATACATTTTGGTTTTTGGTCACCCATGCAGTGAAGGAAGGAGAAATCTGAAATTTTCATTGATATATAAATAAATTGTAATTTACTTGTTCTATTTTGTGTAAAAGGTGTTATATTTGTGGGAATCAGATTAATTGCACTGGGATTCTTAGTGTAAAATATTTCACTTTACCAACATAGAAGTGGTACTAAGTATATATTAATATTTTATAAGAATGTAAATAAACCTCCTCCCATATGACCAGCTATTCAAAAAATTGACATTCAGCCAATCAGAAATTCTGAGTAGAGACTGAGCAGAGCTGGATGGCTTTCCAAACATTTTTAAATAGCTAATCTCTTAGTTTTGCAAAATTTTGCATTATAAGCATAATGTCAAAAATAATGATGTGCCATCTCAGACCTTAATTGTCCTTATTCCACAAGCAAAGCAAAACCTTTGCATATTGCAGTAGGCATACAAGATGTAGGTAAGGATGGAGGAGATATGCAAATGTTGGGGAATTTCTAAGTTGTTTCTCTCTTAAAGTCACAGAGAATTACCACATACAAGTCTTCTAAATCTTTCTGACTTTCCTTTAGAAGAAGCTCATCAGAAAATTTAGTATTTTGACTAATTTTGTTTTTCTTCCCAGAGGTGTGGTATTCATTCTCTCTCTGTAAAACACCATCTAATTTAGTAAAAGAAAAATGACACATTGAAAAAGGGCTATGTGACAAATATGAAATCATGCTTTAATAATATAATAGTAGCAGAGGCATCCATCTCAGTACTTAATTTACTCCCATCGTTCCAGTATCTGAAGTTAGAACTTTTGCGTATGTTTATCTTTATCATAATCTACTCTAAACAAGTATAAATTATTTTTATTTATGTTAGTACTTTTCCAAAAGAAGTGGTATATTTGGAATACATAACTGAATCACCACTTTAAGAAATTTCATAGTATTGCCTAATATCATGCTTCTAATCATATTCTAACTTTAAACAGTTAAATTGCAGTTTTAAGGTCCTTTACAGGTAAATTCAGATGCAGATGTTTGCTTGCTTTTTTACTTTTTTGATTGTGGATTGGCCAGAAGGTTTTCAAATACAATATTCTTCCAAAAGCCTCTTCTATTATATTTTAAGTGAAGACTGCTTATGTTCTGTTATTATCATAAACCACTGGAGGTGTAAGTACAGGGAAAGATATGAAAACAAAACACAGATCAGATTATTTAATTGTGCTTTGTGTTTATAAAATATAAATGAAAGTGTGCAGAGAAGCTACACCAATTTAAGCTGGTAGTAGAGGAAGTGACTTAGCAAAGAGCCGTGTTAAATGAAAATTCAGTTACATAACTAGAGCACTACCGAGCTAGACACCTAGGTGTTAACGTAGCTGATTTATGATAGAAAAAGGAGCTTTCAGACATTAGTTCTATATTTGTTAAATTTGGGAAAAGCCCTTCCTTTTTCCTAAAAGCAAACATTATGCATTGCTACTATTTTAGTGTAGCCTATATTACAATAATGAATTTCTGGTGTCATTTTTGTTATCCCTGTCAGTCTTCTTTTCATTCCCTGGCTTTATCGGGTAACATTCTATTTTTAATGACTGAGTTTTTATATATTCCAGTCCTCTGAGAACAAAAATGACAAGATAATTACTGAGAAAAGATGCTCAGGCTATGTCTAAGCTGTTAGGCAAAAAGAGGACAGAAAGTGAAATAACCCACTGCAGTCTGAGCCAGCACTGCAGCTGAGCCAGATGTTTGTTACAGCAAATTTTTGCTATCACCTGACTGTGTTGAAGAGAGAGTATCATTTGCCAGACAGAGTTACATTCTTAAGAACAGTGCCCAAGATGGTCAAAAAGACAGCCATGAAAAAAAACTTAAAAAAAAAAAAAAATCCAAACCAAAACAAAAAAAACCAGACAAACACCAAAACCAAAACAAAAAAAGACCCACCAAAATTATATTGATGGGAAAGTTGCTTGATAATTTCTTCCAAAGATGAAATATTTCAGTATTATTTCTGGAAGATTAGAAAATAAATACTTCAATATGCAAAATGGGCACTGAGATTTTGTGGTAAAAAGGTTTTTTTGCTTTCTGTATAATAAATATTATTTTTAAGACACACTGAAAGTCAAAATTCTATAGCTGTCTGAAATATTAATAAGTCCTTAAGAGTCGCATGACAGCTAGTAAGTCATTTCTGTCTAGTATTGTTTATAAGCATTTTAGTCAGAAATATACAATAAGTATAATTGTCCTACTTTCTTTCATCTTAACTGATGTACTTTCTGCGTATAATTTTTGACATTTTTCTTAGTTGCAATATTTTTACACTTTTTGAGCAAAATGACCCAGTTTTGTAACAATATGCTTGCAAAGCCTGAACAGTGTGAAGAATCATATTTCATGTGCAAATGTGGATGTTTTGATTTCACTGTTTTTTAAAGAGGGATATGTCTTTGGTTTATGGTTCCTGCAGCTTAGGTTCATTTTACCGTGGTATTTCTTGAGAGTCTAGGATGGCTTAGTGAAAAACTAAAACAGGGAAAGAGGTGCTGAAGTATTTTTGGTCTCTTCACTCCTTTCTCTATTTGATTTTACTAATTCAATAACATTTGTAGGTTTAATTCTGGAAGTATTGAATTTTTTTTTTTTGTTTTTGTAGGTCTAATATTGCTTGATTTGCTCTGCCTAAGCAACTTTTGGGCTTGGTGGGAGGGTAGAGGAATTTTCTTTTTAGCTATTAAAATGCTTTATAAAATGTGGTGATCAAAGACTGCAAGGAAACTAAAAGCTAGTATGTTTCGTCACTTTATGGCTTCCACATCTGAAAGTCTGGCTTATTAGGAAACAGCTCTTTTTAACTTTTTCTTCTGAGTGGAAGATTGTGCTGGTTTGAACATCAGATAGAAATTAAAATCCAAATAAGTCACTCCCCTTCCTCCCACCCTTTTTGGTAAGGGAGTGACAGCAGCAGAAAGTATGGGCTGAGAAAATAATTTTCTGAAAACGCAGAGCAATGGAATAAAATAGGCACAATAACAGCAATATTAATAACAAAGAGAGAATATTTCATTCACAAAAAGGTCTTCACCACCAGTGAGGAACAAAAGGAAGATGGTGGACGCTCCCCATAGGTCGTATCCATGTGACTTCCCCAGACAAAGGCAATATGGTGACGGTTCCCACACACCACAGCAAATGGCAACTGGGAGCAATGACAAGATGGTGGGGGAGCTCTTCAACTAATGTTACCCAGATCCCCACCCCAAGCCCAAAAAATGACAAACAATGAAGAACCTCCCTGAAAGCTGGGTCATCTGAATCAGGTCATGCTGCTGGTCCACTGGGGCTCATTTCTGTGCAGCTGCCTATGCTGCCCTTTCCACTGCCTTCTTGTCTTGGAGATGGGTCCCACAAGTCACTGTCGCTTTTCCAACCATTGCCCTGTGATCCTTTCAGCTTGGTTTGGCTGGACCAGGCTCAGATTTGCTCCTGTCACCTGGGCTCTTGTCACCTCACATGGGCTAGGGGTGGCCCATGCCGGTCCCTTCCCCATAGCAGCCTCCATGCCGGTGCTGTTGGTTCAGCACTACTGTTGATTCACATTTTTGCCACTGCCCTTTCAGCACTATGTCCTGTAGCTGCATTCCAGACAAAAGGGGAGGAGGTGGTGTTTGGGTATGGCTCCACAGGGGCTGATGCCATCCCCTTCCTTCTGTAGAGAAGGGAGGCAAAATGCTGCACTTCTGGTTGGGCACCCAACTTTTCCTCCCCGAAACATATCCCTCAGTGATGATGTGCACGGTATAGAATAATAAACTGGTGGTGACACTCACACTGTGCTTAACTCCTCCTCCCTCTCTTCCACCAGGACAAAGATATACATGAGAGTCAAAATTACCTTCCCCTCCCATGGAGAATTCTGATGTTTTATGTGGATGTTGCATTAGAATGAGGCATAAAGTGATATATGGTTCACTAGGTTCAACCTGTAAGTATAGATAACTCAGTCACAAGTCTCAGATAATGAGATGATGTAATCAAGTGACAATGTTAATACACTGTGTCAACCCTCTGAAAATACTCTGTGGGAGTTGAAGTTTCCAGGAGTTCAAACCATAGTTTTCTGTGATGACTGTTCCTGCAGCTGTTAGATTCCAAGCAAAATCAATTTTTTCACTTTATAAAGAGTATATAACCCATATCAAAACTTGGAGGTTTTTTAGATAATGTGACTGGTTACTACCTGAAGTGGCCTCTAGATGGATGTTACTGTTGTAGCTATTCTTATCTCTTACAGAATGAAGGAAAATCAAATACAACATAGGACATAGCTGGGTTGGTGTTTCTTCTAAAGACAATAGAAGAAAAGGTAATTAGCAATGTCTGAAGGAAAAGTGTCTGCAGGAACACTTTTCATCTTGACTGGAGCACCTCTTAAGTCTGTGCCCTGATTGCACAGCAGCATGTGAGCGGGTGCCCACTGCCTACCTCCTTCTACTGCATGAATGACATTCCATGAAGGGAAGAAGAGACTGAAATGAAACTTCTGAAATGGTGTAACAATTAATTATTCCTATACAATAATATTTCAAAAGGGCAAGTTTATAATTAATAAAATCTTGCTAAATGAAGCCAAAATATATTTATGAACGTGTCTGTGTTTCGTGGAGTATTTTCAGTGACTATGAGAAATTAAAATAGACGCATACTATTTGGAACAAAAGTATAACAAAGAAAAAAAAGACAATATAGGGGAAAATAATTTATCTTAGAGAAAATACAAGTATTATAGAGGACTAGACAAATTAGTTAATGAGAGAACAAATAGCTTGTCATCAATTTTTTTCATGAGACTCAAGCATCAAATTGTTTCTTTTGTGGCTGTCAATTTCAACAGATATTCCAATTCAAATATATTTTGAAATAAATGAATCTTCTTGATGATTCCAAAATGAAAATTATTATTTCTCTTTTCCAAGAAATAGTGACAATGCAATTCAGCTCCATGTTTTAGGCACTTAGTGTGGGATTTTATTTTTTTTTTCCTTAATTTAAAGATCTACCCTTGAGCTTCTAATACTTCTTCATAATGTCTATAACAAGCTCTAGAGAACACCTCTGCCCTTCTGAAACAATTCTGGAAGTGAGGTGAAATCTACTAAGAAATCTCAAATGCCACAGAGCACCATCTGTACTGAACTTAATTGAGGCCCTGAATTAAATGTACATACATAAAAATAGCTAAATTCATCTAAATTACTATGCTGGTTAGTGGAGATCTAGGAATTAATTTGTCTAAACATAATTGGTAATGGAATTTGACATGTCAGATGCTATTGAAGACATCTGTGCAGGGTTGTTACTTATGACACAGAAGCACTAATTATATCCCTCTGTAACAGTAACTGAAACTACTCAAGAAAGTCTAGTACATTTCAGTGTCACTAGACATACTTGTGTCAGCAAATGAGCCATGCCACAAGTCAGTAAAATCAGTGGAAACTGAAGAGATAGACAACTAACCAGATGTAAGTGTCTGCATCAGGATAAACTGATCCCTATCTCCAGGATATAGACTCGAGTTAGCACCTGAGGGAGGCAAGGGGGAGGTGTTTTTCTCTCTCAGGATTAACAGCTAGAGCTTTGTGAATGCAATCACTCTCTTTTGCTTTGGAAACTGAACAAGCCTCACATGAGATATTAAGAGAAATTAATTTGGGCTACAGTGAGTAATAGGAGATAACAATTATGAAAAGTTTTACGAGTTCTTAAAGTAGAAATATTAAGTAATAATACATGGAACATTAGATGTTAAAGAGGTAGTGTACAGTGAAGTAAAGCAGGAACTTCAAGAATAAAAATAAGAATAAGGAAATTTAGCCATCAACTCGGGTGTTTAATTCTTCCTGCACATGAGCTAGAAGGTTTTATCCTACATTTATCTTATTTATGACAATTGTTACCTTATAATATTAAATACTGATTGTGCAGGGTATATGCAAGCAGCTGATTTTGAACCATTATATGTAATAATTTTTCATGCAAGATTTTGTCACTGATGGATTAATTCTCTGGACATTTTAGGTATGTCATGTATTATCCTTAGTTTCTTGAATATACAGAAGATGAAGGGCATTAAGACTATACTGCTGGACAGAAGTGTTAATTGAGTAATTGAGAAAGATAAGAATAATGAAAGAAGTATGAGTTATTCCCCATTGCATCTGTAAATGTTTTTGAAACTTTCCTCCAAAGTAACCCACAAACAATTATTTTATAGATAAAAAAAATTAATTCATAAATACAATATTCAGAATATACTGTGGAAAGAATGAATAATAAAGAAGTGGGAAATCCATTGCTACCAGGTGATCAGCCAGAAGGTAAGTACTTGTCACAGTGGGACAGGAAGAACAGATGCAACTTTGCACTCTGATGTGGGGGATTTTGACCTCTGCAAATTAGGACACTAATTTTACAGACTTACAGACTTGGTAGGTTTTGAATTTGTGGTTTGGCTTCTCTGGTTTTGTTTATGTTTTATTTTTCTAGGTAAAAGAATCAGTAACTTTTTTTTTTTTTAATAAGGAAAAAGAATAGCATTTTCAAAAATTAAATTTTGCTTCTTGACAAGATGGACAATCACCTTTATGGATTAAATTATATCTGAATGTTCTAGGGGAGTATTCTCTAAAGAAATGTACTTTTATATTTGTGAAGATTGTTAAAGAATAAAGATGGAATGAAACAGTCTAACTCACAAAACCTGAATCATATTTGTTAATTAGGAATATTTTCTAAAATGTCATAATAACAACTGTCACCAAAATATATGCCTGAATTGCAAATGATAATATCTAGTTACAGAAGGTGTAGTGGAAGCAGTATACTCAGTTACCTCTAGATGTTTATATAGGCTTAACTGCCATAAATACTATAAGAAGAAATGAGGAGATATAGACCAGAAGCCCACATAATCAGTGCCTGAAGCCCACTAAATTTAGGAGGCAAATACATGTCCTTGAGAGTTGAGGGCTTAGAACAGCAATGATTAAGCATTTTAATTTGAATTTTCTATAATGCCCACGAGAAGCTAAATAGGAAGAATTTATTTGCATTCTTTTTTGTGGTGAGATGCAAGCATTTGTGATAAGAGATATAAATAACTCTCATCACAACTTCACACTCTGATTTCATTTTTCACCCTGAACTGTCTTCTCATCTGTCAATTGCATTGGATCAAGGAACATTGACATCACAGTTTTAGACAGTTCTTCTGTGTGGTTGCTATAAGGAAACCGTCAGTTTTACCCATCCTTATTTTCTCTCCTTATTCTTGGCACTGTAAGACCAATAAATATTTGTATTTAAAGACAATTTTGGGTTAACAAAACAAAAATATGATCATCCAAAAAAGTCACAGTTTAGTCTCTTACAGACTAAAAATCTCCACTAATAATGAAAAGCTTTTGAAAATCCAGATTACCTTAATTATGTTCATTTTATGGAAAAGAAATTATGATAAGAAACAAGTAATCCATTCTACACTTAAACTTCATTAAATTAACAGAGTTCAATCTTTGTGTAAATTTCAATAAGAAGACTGACACAAGACTGGTTGAGCATGGTCATGAAGCTGGTGACAGTGAAAAGTTCCCGAGTGAAATATGGGCAAAGATATATTCAAAGATAAATGATGGAAATGGACCAACTCTAAACTTCGTTTTAAAATACAGAGGCATCTTTCCATCCTTGCTGTATATCTTCTCATATGTTTGTCCAAGACTTCATTTTACTAAATTCTGCCTACATTCCTATTTGTATTTCTTTCCATTTTAATTCCCTTTTATTTACATTTTCCATTCATCTGCCATGTACTTATTTCCTCAGAAATAACTACATATGTTACTAAACAGAAGGGATAGAGTGGAATTCTCCCAGTGAGGCTAGGAACAAGTAGATAGAAATCTTACAATTCTTGTGAGAACAAGAACCTTGTTGACCTGCTTGCACAAGATAAAGATTAGGATGGGGAGGAGTGTATTTATGGAAATAGGCATAATCCAGAGAATCAAGTCTTTCTTATAGTTTTCCTTTGAACTGCTTGACAGCTCCATTTTATTTGATTTTTGGAATATTTTATTCTATTCTTTCATGTAAATTTTTGAGTTTTTCTACATCATTTGGAGAGAAAGAGAAGCTGAGACTGCATCTTTGTTGCTGGTAAACAGCTTGACCAGCCTGAACTATTGAGAAATAACTGTATAGTGATTATGCAAATCAGATAAGCTCAACCAATGAGTGTACAGAGAAATGCATAGCTTAGGAAAAACCTATATAGGTACACATCAATAGCTGTTTAGTTACTCTGAGTTCTGATTGGCTGAAGCAAGTCTATTTCTGTGTGTTATTCTTACACTGGTGAAAAGCTGAGACATACAAGACTGATTCTCAAAATATTTGGAAAATTATCTTGATTGCCTAAAGAGTTTGGCTCTTTAAATGTACAAGAGATAAATTTAGCCACCAAATTTAACCTTTTTCATGGACTAGAGTAATGCCTTTTCATTTATTACTGCTTACGGCTGCAGTTCAGTTAAGGAGGTGCACAATTAATAGCATAAAATGCATTTGGAAAAATTATGCCAATTCAACAGGAAGTTATTGTCCATGACTATTACTAAAAGGTTTACAAATTTGTTATTTAAATTATTTGAATATTCTGTAAGATTAAATTTTCACCTAAGGACTTCTGTAGGATATGTCTTGTACTTCTTTTTAATATCTTACAGTATTCTTTTATATACTAACTGGTTTGAAGCAAAATTGAGATTATCCAAAGAACTCATATACCAAACACTCTAAAACCCAGTGTCTTCAAAAAGAATCTTTGCAATATTTCTGAAATATCAGCAGTTCCCAAATGCCCAGCACCACACTGAAATTAAACCCCTGTTAGAAGCAGCAGTAAACTTGTCTGGTTCTAGACCAGCACTCCCAGTCCATGTTACCCTCAACCATAGAGTTGCAGGCACAGGACTTTCAATTTTGAATTCCTGGTCTTCAGATAACAAAGTGACATGCCATGAATTTGCCAGCCATGAATTTTGTGCTGATTTGTCAAAATACTAAACATTTCAGATTTTTAATCATACAATAATTATATACTTTGGCTGGATCAGCTGCTTTGGGGCAAGAGGGTTCTGCCACTGGTATCAATGGCCTAATTAATATCTTAACATCTCATTTTATCCTATAATTAATCACTATTTTTATACTGTCAATTACTTAAGTGGGACTAAGGATCCTTTTTCTGTGGCTGTAAGCAAAGGAGCTGTATGCTGGTCTTGCTAAGGAGAGGCTATTGCTGAGGAAAGTTAAAATTATCAGTAAAAGTATAACCCAAAAAACCCAAGGAATCTTTGAAAAGAAATATTAAGTTTCTGAAAAGTTGTGAGTTCATTTCCAGATGTTATAAATAAATTTTCACATAATAACATTAATTAAGTTGAAATTATCTACATTTCTTCTTGGACGTTTGTTTTTTTTAAAACAAACGGGAGCCGTATTTATCCCTTAATTATACATTGCAACACAAAGTTTACATCTCTAACAGGGCAAGTAAGAAAGGGTCTGCTAAAATTAAACTCATAAACTTTCCAGTCCCTTCTGTCACCAAACTTTGGAAAAATAGATTAAAAAATAGAGAAGAAATACTTCTCTAATATTCTAAATATACCAAGATCTACAGATTGATGTAGCTGCCTGAGGATTTATTGGTGTGGATTATATCAACAAATAATTAGAGATTAAAGCCATAATGAATGTTACTTCACATGGGATCAAGAACAGTAGTGTTTTTCAAAAGTGAAAAATCTTGTTGTCCTTTTTACTGATTAGGATGCTTCTGATTTATCAAGACAGCTGTGTAGCCATTGTGCATTTTGACGTAATTCTTAAGCATTTAAAAGTGCATACCTTTTGATTTAATAATGTACAGCATTATAGAATAGCATGTCTTAAGAATTTTGTACATGTTAGAGGTGGGAGACATGATGAGATTCCTGGAACCTGGAGTCAATCTCCATCCTGGCCCACTGCAGCAGAGCCTGTGCAGATTCGCAGCATCAGGGTAGTCCTCCCATCCCAGCTGGATCAAAGGGAGACTGCTGTGGTTCCCTGTCCCCATGTCCAGCCACTCTGTAGGCTGGAGATGTTTTCCCACAGGCACTCACATGGTACAAGCAATGCTGGGCACACATCCCAGCACAGAGAGCAGTGCCTGTTTTGATACCCACAAGAACACAAAAAGCACAGCTTAGTTCTTTTTGCCCTCACAGAATGATCAGGATGGAAGTTCCATAGCAGAGTATACACATCTCCCTGGAAAAACACCATCTCTCCAGTAGCTGATTTAAAGCCTTCTGTTTACCCAGTACACCCATACCCTTATCTCCTCCTTCAGCCCTATAGTCTATCCCTCTAGCTGCTGGCACTCAGTCATCTTACAGCTGCAATTTAACTTAGGGTGACCTTCCCTAACACTCACACATGAAGTCCTATGACCTAGAGTTCAGATAAAATAGCAAGAAATTCATATGAATATAGGATAAACTACAGTGATCAAGCAGGACTCAACCAGACAGGCACATCAACTAGCACTTGCTCAACTGTGACCAACACTTACATCTTCAGCCCTCAATTTACCCCACTTTATTCTTTCCCCTAAAATGCCATAATAGATCCCACACAGTCCCACAGTGCTGCCTACTGTGTCCCAAGTTTCAGTTCCTCCTCCATCCCATGATTACCTCTGTATCCCTTTAGTTTATATGACATTATGGAAATAATTTCTTTTATTGAATCATCCTAATGTTAGGTTACATGGATTCCTTCATCTGTCATTTTTTCTAAGATTCTCTTGTAGAATATTTTTGTGTTTAATTTGCCTAGCCTTTAGTAAAATAATCTAATATTAAATAGAGAAAAGGAAAAAAACAAAATCACCACCAAAAAAAATAAAAAAAAACCGGCCAACCAAACCAACCCCAAACCACATCACAAAAAGTCCACAAAATCATAAAGAAATAAAATAACAATGTAAATGCCTAAGCTGCACAAAGAAAGTGGAAGAAAATCTGAACTTCTGGAGACAAGGAGATGTGTTTTATAACAGCTGTATGTGTTCCAAAACTAGCATGCCTTTAATTACCTGCTTAAAACTGACCTTGGTAAATCTCACAAGCAAATTGAAATAAATTGGTGTAGTTTGCTAACTTCTGTGGGTTGCCAGCAGTAAAACAGAAGTCCCCCACATACAGTCTCCTCCCTATGGCATGGGATTCATTTTGGGGCCTGGTAGAAGGAAAATATTTTCTTGAATAAGTAATAGCAAGTGACTTTGAGAAAATTTAAACTGTTGGACAGACAACCTACAGCTGCAGGAAGTCTCCAACCAGACTCCTTGAAAACAGCCTGCATAATGTGATATTTGATGGAAATAAATAGAGGAAAAAGTGCTTTTTTTGAGTCAAAGCAAGACGGAAATTGCACCCTATTTTAATGTTGCTATTTCATGGAGAGAAGAAATACAGCACTGAAAATACAGTTATTGTAAAAGTTTAAGCAGAAACCATATTAGAACAACTGAAGAAATTGTGAGGAAACATGGATATCTAAACTGTGAAAAAAAACACCAAAATCATACAAGAAAGGGGTTTTGTGGTGTTTTGACTAGGAAGGAAGTTTCTTGGGAAGGTGGTGGTCAAACCAATCAGTGGCCAGAGGTGAATATTGGCACCTAGGGTGGCCACTAGGAACCTGGACACGCCTTGAAAACACACAGGGGTTAAAAGCAGAGCATTCCCAGGGGAACTTCCTCTTTGGGTCCAGCGAGGGATCAGAGCTGACCTCCCTTGCCCAGCTCCGGCTGGGTGGGGGAGGGGGTGAGCCATGCGGCCAGGCCGGAGCCCTGAGGGACCCTGGGATGCTTTGGACAGGCCAGGCCGGAGCCCTGAGGGACCCTGGGGTGCTTTGGGCAGGCCAGGCCGGAGCCCTGAGGGACCCTGGGGTGCTTTGAGCAGGCCAGGCCGGAGCCCTGAGGGACCCTGGGGTGCTTTGGGCAGGCCAGGCCGGAGCCCTGAGGGACCCTGGG
>VZRH01003702.1:68948-83831 GCA_013397555.1 Urocynchramus pylzowi
ACTGCTGTCCCGAAAGTGAGAGAGACTGTCACTCTTCTGGAACTGGGCACAGCATCCTTAAAAAAGGAAACCCAAGGAGCAGTCTGGATCCATGGTCAGTGGTGAGAGCACTGAACATGGAAGGAAGATTTGCACCCTGGCAGATTTTCCCTGGATGGCTGCCAGGTGTGCCGATGGAAGCGCAGGAGGGTTGGACCGTGCTTCCGGAGGGAGGCCTGTGGTGCAAGAGGGAGACTCCTCTCTCCTGATGAACTGGGAGGTGGTAAAGTGAGAGATGGTACTAGGTAGAGAATTGAGTGTTCGAGGGGTGGTTGCTGGATTGGGAAGGTAAAGCCAAGACTCATGGCGTGGTGGAGGAAAGTGGGGAGGAGGAGTGGTTTGAAAACTTCCATTGTAGACATTGTGTGTGTATGTTTTTTTTTTTCCTTTTGTGTTTGTAGTAGATGAAATAAAGTTGTATTCCATTATCCCGGAGATGATGAAGCCTGCTTTGCTGTATTTTGGGTCACATCTCACAGTAGCCATTCTGGGAAATATACTTTCATGGGGGCACTGGCATTGAGCCAGGGTCAACCCATGACAGGTTTTTACTTTGGGAGCCTGGAAGCTGCAGTTAGGGAACCAAGACAATTAAGTTCGCTTAAGCTAAGATGACTTGACTTAAGCTAATTAAGTTCCAGAGTGGCCATATAGGGTATATGATTGACTTGCTCTTGGTAGAGATATCAAGTCAAATTGAATGATGTACATAAGAAGGTGCTCCCTGCTCTCATTTGGAGCAGTATTTCAACTCATTTATGTGTATTTACAGAAATAATACAGTGGTTCTTCCTTGCAGCACAATCTCTTGACTCTTAGGTATGCTAAACTGCATTTTTTACAAAATTACCTTTCAAAATGGAGCAAATTGGTTCTTCTCAAAAAATTTCCTGTTGATGATTTGAGCTATTTAACCAAAATAAACAGGAAATACTCCTTCAGGTTATTTAACTGAAGCAGTAGGGTGGATGTGGGGGTGTGATTAGGTTTTATCTTTTTCTGAAAGGACAAATAGCCACAGCTGCAGATGATTCAGGATGAGTCAGTGCTGCCTTGCTGCCTGATGACTTTCTCTAAGAGTTCAAGGATTACAAAATACAGAGCCATTCTTCAGTTAGGTCAGTGAAGTTTTTGTAAGACAGCATGTCTCTGTGGAATGTGGCTGTGCTTCACACCTTGAATAGTAAATGGATGTTTAGTTTACATAGGTTGTATAACATGTCATATTATAAATTCTTTCAGTGCAGATCTACAAGGTTTGGTGACATTCCAGCTTCTTTTGTTTTCTGTTTGACTAGCATTCGGGAGACCAATCAGCTATCTTCAATATATAATTTTTCTGACTAAGAGCTCTTGTAGTCTCTTCAGCTGTCATTTCAGTGAAATCTATGTCTTTAAAGAAATAGCAAAAACCTGTTATTATCTAATGCACATGAAATATTGTCAGTAGAGATACAAACAAATACTAGAGATAATATAATAATATTTTTTTTTTCACACCAAAGGATTTTTTAAAAATAAATCTGTTTTAAAATGGCAATATTTGGGGCTACATACACGAGGTCAGAATTATTAACTAAAAATAGCCATAATATCCCAAAGTCTTCCTCTTAAATGCCAGTTTTTACCATGGAATTAAAGATGAGAAAAAAAAATATTTTCAGTGAAAACTTAAATTATATTTGACTAAATATTCAGATATTTCTTGCCTTACTTGCAAGGAAGAACACATGCATGCTGCCTTACAAAAAGGTTACTGTAGAAATTGCTGGGGATCCACAACGACAACAGTGCCAGGGATTACCCAAACAAGAGCCATGAAATTACTCCTGCTGAGTAGCCAGCATCTGCTTGGTCAGCCTTTGGGTAGGTGGTGATGAGTAATCACATCTGACTTAGAAACACCCTGGCTTTGTTGTGGTGGAAGTGATCACTGTAAGTGCAGGGTGTGCTACAGAACACATGGGGTTGTAAGATGCCCCTCTAGCTGCTTGCAGCCTCCTACAGGATTCTGTGTTGTGGGGACCAGCCTGTGGTGGCCAGTTTGGAGATGCTGGGACCAGGACTGCATGAGGGCCAAGATCTGGCTGAAGAAAGCCAGAACTAATTACCCAGGAGCATCAAATGCAAGGGTACGAGGAAAGCTCAGCGAGCAGCCGAGGTTGGCCACAGCATGGGATAGTGCCCTCAGCTGCCAGAGCACTGTTCTGTGATAGATGAACAAGGTGAGCAGGCTAGGGCTTCATCGGAAGTCTGGTGATCTTCAAATGCAGAATGGGAATTCAGGTCTGAGGTGAAGCCAGAAGTCCAGTCAATCCATTGGTGCTCTTGGGACCTTGATACCAAGAAGTAATTGAAACAGGGTGTTAGCCACTTCTATCTTTCTTGGTCTTGCTCTCACTCTTCAGAGTAGCATATTGATTAAAGCAAAGTTCTTTTTTGTGTCTATGGTGCTTGAACACTACTTTATAGATTTTTTTTTTCCTCCAAGAAAGAGATGTGTTTTCTTGCTGAGTTGCAGAAATGTAACAGCATGATGCACAAAATATCACAGCAAAGTACAAAACACGAATACCTGTCTGTGTTGATTTCTGTGAGTTTTTTATGTTGCTCTGGAAGGGTCCATTATTGGAATGTAGAAAGTTGCAATCACAGCTGCTTTTCCATAGATTAATAAAATAGAATAACAGCCTGAAGGGCTGAAAATCAGTAGACATTTAATCATTTAATTTCAATTGATTATGAATTGGAAATGATTCCACATTTGCCTTTAGCTCTTCTGCTAAGATTCAAAATGTCTGGTTGTTGTGTCATCTAATGTAATCACTCTATTATCTTCCACTGACCTGTAATAAATTTCCATGGCCAGCTAGTAAAACTGGGCTTTTAACTTTTCATGCTGAAATAGATTCTCACAGGCTTACTGCTGTGCTTTAGCTTTGCTTGTTCTATTGTAGTAAAATAGTAGTCATAAAAAGAAGAGGCATAATCTCAAGAAAATTTAGATTTTTTAAAAATCTTTATTTTAAATCATTTACATTGCAGTGATACAGTCAGTGTTTCTCTTGTGCTAGACATTTACTACTAGAAATAATTGTGTGCAATAATTGCATGTAAACAAGATGAATTGCGTAGATGTCTACAAAGGATTTTACTGATTTCCAACCTTGTTTGTATGCATAATCTTATGACAGTGATGTTGCGGCTAATTTCTCTGAAAATAATCTGGCTGACCTAAAAGAGAGAAAACCTAAAGTGAAGCTGTTTGGTTACAATGTAGGTGATCACAATACTATTTCCTACTACTATCTGTGCTTCAAACATAGGGAAATGACATGCATGGATCACTTCCAGGTAGCAGATGTCTTTCTTCTGAGGAAAATAAAACAGAATTTGGAGGATACTGCATGTTAATTGATTATAAAACAGAAATTAGTGGTGTGAAGTACTAGAATGGGTTCTAGTTTTACAGGATACATATTTTCTCTACTGTCTTTTGATTTTAAAATCTTCACCACTGCTCTCCAGTGCCTGGAGAAAGTCACCTAAGAAATTATTCCATGGAAATGAGAAAACTGATGAAGTAAACTCAATCTAAAACTTAATGGATGAGTTAAATGTGTGAATTTCTAAATTTAATGGAAACCTAGTCATGAGTCTTGCAGGCTTTTTCTTATCTCTTGAAGTAAATATGTTCTCAGCTGGATAGCAATCTTGATTTTACTGACACTTAAAGGCAAGTCACTTCCTGAATATAGTCATCACTACAATTTGGGAAACCCTAAAGAGGACCTCCCTTGGTCATGGGTTTCTCATCCCTCACTGAGAGTGTTAGCCTGAGAGTCTACTAACAAGGATAGTCAAGGACAGCACTGTGTTCCAGAGACATTCATTCTCTTGCAGTGGCTGGGAAGGGAGTGTAAGTATGTCAGCTCAGATAAAAACAAGCATGTTTGGACAGAAATATTCCACGCGTTACATCTACAGTACCTGTTAGAGAAAGGAAAGAGAGGGTCAGATCATGTTCTGGGATATGAAAGATTGATTTGAACTCCTACTTTTTTTTTGCCTCAGTAATTATAAGCTCTTACATGTCCCAGATGCTATCTGGGTTGAAAGATATTAGGAATTAGGACTTTCTCAATATTTATCATTCAACCTCTTCCAAGTTTTGTACAATATTGAAATGCAGAAAAGCAAATGAAGAGAAGGACTCCACAGTGTAGTAGCAACCTGCTGGAATAGACTCAGTGTGTACCTAAACTGCTAAATTCATCAGACTTGTGTCCTTCTATCAGCAAAACTGTGAATACTTACAGTCCAAATCCGTGTTAAATTCTCTTCTTCTCTGTAACAAGGTAACCATATCCAAACTATGTTTCAGGGAAGATGTGCTATAATAAATGCCAAGGTGTGTCAGCAGAGCATTTGGGAGTGCTGACAGGTCTAGGACAAAACCAGACCAGGATGCTTCCGATTTAATAGCTATGGGTAACTAGATTTGAGCATCTAGGAAGCTAGTCACATTTCCTGACACCAGTTTAATTTACTAATAATGAGACTGTTACATTCTGTTTTTCTGTAGGGATACATAAAGTATGTTTTAGTAATTATATCTTATACAAACTAGAATATGGCACATTCCAGTATTCACATTTTATGCCTAATTTTTATCTACCTAATTTTAATTTGATTCACTTCTATCCTTGTTTCAGAGAAATTATCTACTAAGATCATTATATTGTTGATTGGGCTTTGAACTTTTGAACTTCGGAAAGAAACCAGAACAAAGCAGAAAGTAATCGTACACAGGGAAAGAGGCTTTCTCAGGAAAGAACTTGCTCTGGGAGTGCGCACAAACAAAACCAGCAAAACCTAAGTGGCACAGTGGGTGAGCACATTAAGGAAGGTCTTGTTCTGTATGCCACATAACATCATGCTTCTCAAAGAAAATGGAGGCAATAATGTGACAGGGGTGGTTTAGAGAGTGAGAGCTCCCTGTGGAGCAGCCTTGGGGCATGGAAGCCTGTCACAGCCACCTGCGAGCCCCTGGGAGCTGCAGCTGAAGCTAGGTCTGAACAACTGCTAGACCAGTAGTGCCAGTGCTTTGCTTGTTGGTCCACACTCCTTGCTGTGTTTTCAGCTCAAGTGCAGATTAGAGCCAGCTTGCACTGTGAAGCTGTATGTTACCAACACTACCCCACTCAAACCTTTCTCCCAAGGGAGGTTTTAAGCACAGTAGCTTCTTTACTTCACACACTAGTAGTCTTGGTTGTTCACAGTAAAAAGTGTAGCGCTGTCTTTCCTTAAAAAACTTTTTTTTTCCTGTGCAGTTATGAAACACCAAACAGTTTCATTAATCAAAAACAGGCAAGAACAAGTCATTGGTGTAGATGTGTAGAGGTGTGTTAGCATTTCAAAGTTATTCCACAGAGAACCTGACAAAGACTCTCATGTGAAGACTCATGCTGAAAATTATTAGATGAGATAATCGCTGACTTGAGAATGAAAGAAAAGGACAAGATAAAACACACCAAATCTGTTGTTTGCTGAAGGCAGACAGAACATATGGCACAAGTGAAGAATTATCTGAAATACTTTTTTTTCGTGCACTGAATTAATTTGAAATTTGGAACACTGAGCCTGACTTACTGATACTCTGTTTTATATTCCAGGCAACTCATCTTCAACAACCAGCAGAATCTAACTAGAAGAAACTTTTAAAGAGAGTCACTTCTGCATTGCATTATGTTTGATTACACAACTTTTTGTGTATTTTGTCATGTTTATAACAATGATAGTTTTTCCTGTTGTCATCATAACATTGGACTTTAATCATGTAGCGTGGACTCCCAGGGTGAATTAAATATATAGTGACTATACAGACCAGTCACCTGCAATTAGATGAAGTTCAAGGATTTGGATCAGTGAGAACACACTGTGCAGACATGGGTCAGAAGTTGTACAGAATTCTTACCCTCTAAAATGCTGAAACACTAATTTCTGGATATATTTACTTGTACTTATTATTCCTATCAATAAATATTTTTAAGTTGCAAAAACTGTTCAGAAAATGCTTGGATTTTGAAAAAAATATAGGAGAAATAACAGGTGAAGGATATACACTGAAAATCCTTGTAAGGCCTAACACGATTTGATTAAATCATTTGTGAGATGAAAAGTATATGAGCGTATCATATGTGCATCCAGGTGTGTTAGTGGTGAAAAAACAAGAACAACTTATTGATATTGCAATAAAGAATACAACTATTATTTTTAAAGTATTTCTATCTAATTGTTATAAGGAAGTATACCAGTGGTAACTAGATATATCCTTATTGAAGTAGGGATAACTTCACATACTTTACATTAGTTCCAAATCGTTGTATAATGTCTCCTTGCAGCATCAGCAAACGCAGCAGCAAACCACACAAGCTACAGTAAAATTATAGCTCCAACTGCCTGACAGCTTTCATCTTAACTTCCTTGCTTTTGTCATTATTTTAATTTTAAATGGGCCGATCAGAAGAAAGTATGGTCTAAGCAGACGGTTGTCAGAAATGTGCTTACCGCCGTAATGCAACTGAGAGTTCGAGACTGAGTATTTGCAGCTTGGTATAATATAAAATATTCCCTCATTAAAGTGCAAAAGAAATCAAAGGTGGAGAATATTTTATAAGTTGTAATTCACTCTTTAGAATTTGTATTTTAGAAATATTAAAAGCAGAAAAGCAACAGCTAAGGACTACACCAAAACTTGGAACTAAAAAAGACATTGAGATGAAATAGACACTGAAGCTTCAGATCACACATGTGAACTTTCTAATTAACTTTCTGGACAACCTGGGACAATTGATTCTGCTGAATCAAAAGCAGTAAGATTAATTAGATTAAAAATAGTAGGATATTAAGCCAAATACCCAGCAAATTTTATTTCTAAGTACTTTCTGCCAACGAACTGCAGTATTTTCTTGTGGCATTTCCAGTGTTATTGTTATTCAGGGATTCAATTAGCAAACAAACAAATCTGAATTTATGTGGATATTAGCATATTTTGTATTCAGATTAAGTAGCCATTCACACTTGTAGAACTTCAGGGAGTAGAAGCAAAGAACATAAAGAAAAGAATAAGAAACCATCATTATTATTTCAAAATTATGTAAGCCCAAATCTATTTAAAGACTAACAAGTATATTCTTAAGACTTCATAGTAAGTTCCCAATAGAACAGAAGATGCTGCTTCTATTCTTATATATTAAAAAATGTAAAGGATTGCAAAAGGAATAGTAAATGTATAATAGATGGGTATTTGTTCATGCCATACAGTAAACACATATCTGTAGTTGACTTGTTATCTCAAAATTTCCTCTCTTAAATTTTCCTCATTTGGTGGATGTAGCCATAAGTAATGCTCATATGCAGAAGACCTTTTTTACCCAGTATAATGCTTTCAGAATGTCTCAGTGCTTCTCAGTATTTCTAACTAGGTTGGATTTTACAGATGGGACAGGTGAGTGGGAATGATCATGATGCAAAGGGGAGGACCATGTTTTGAGTAAGAAAAATGTCTTTGAAAGACTACTGGCATTTCAAGATTCTTCTAATATGGCTAGGTTCTACGCATGCTTTTGGGTATATATAGTAATGAAGGATGTCAGTGATTATGAGAATTTATTTTCCTTGCCAGCCCTTCTGCAGAAATTTTATTCTCTCTTTATTCTCCTCTTAGTCTCCTTTGTAAGTTTTTTTCAATGCCAGAAACAACCCCTGTATATTTTTGTTAGTAAGATGAAGGAGGGATTCAGGCTGCTTCTAGTTCTACTGCACAAAAGAAAAAGAAAACCAAGAAAGAGCAGCTAAGAGGCTTCAGGTTTTTCAGCTCTGCTTTCCTCAGTGTTGAAGGTGACATGGTTAAGGACAAATGGAGAATATACACAAACACAAAATCCTTTCCTCCTCCTTCAGCAGAAAGAGGGATGACCTATGCAGATAGAATGTGAGGAAAGAAGAGGGCTCAGTCTAAGCAGACCCAATCTTCTCAGCTGAAGGTGAAATAGGCAGGTGATTGCATTAAAAAATGGGATACTTTGGTCCTGGTTTTAGACAGACAGATTTATTTTTCACATATCATAACTCCCTTCTTGGTATCCCTCATCTCTTTATCATGTTCCTATTTATTTCCACAGCAAGTAAGTCAATGTTATTAGCTTATTTCTAAAAGTATCCTCTACCTAGAAAATAGCTTTTACGCAAGCCTCGGTTAAGATATTCGTTAACTCTTCGTGTTGCCACTTGGTTGTTCCTTCTGTGTTGCATACAGGTAAAGCTTTACAAAATAAGACCCTTGTTACCCTTATAAAATCATGGCTCAGGCCTGCTACTTCAGCTAAGTACAGCTAACAGCTGGCCTAACAACTATCTGTGGAGCAGCCTGTCAGCCTGCACCCATGAGAAAGGAATTTCTAAACATGAGAGTAATTCTCCATCCATGAAAAAAGAATGAAAACACCTTTAAAGAAGAAAGTTTTTGGTGAGCACGTCATCTAGGAACTACTAACCAACGAGCTAGGCAGCAACAAGTTACTAACCAATTAGAATTAAACATGATACTTTTAGAAAACCATATAAATATGAGCTGTGAAGAATAAATATTGGCTATTGCTGCGTGAAGAAAAAGGTGTCTTGTCCGTCTACTACTGCGACACCTCTGGTGACAGATTCCTTGAATAATATTCAGTTGCTAGCTTTAAAATATGGCTACTGCTTTTCCAGACTAAATTTTAATCAGTAGCATAGACAGAAGGAAGTTTCTTGGATTTGGTATTGTTGCTCTCTGTGTGGCAAAAAAAAATATTGTACTCAAGGACTTGTTCTTGAAAGTATAAAAATATGGAATGGTTGTGGTTTGGGGTTGAAGCTCCATAAAATAATACTGCAGGATGAAAGAATACTTGGTGGCTTATCTAATTCTGTTGCGTATTTGTACCCTGTAATTTACTCCTCTTGCAGATACTCAAAGGCTCTACGTATGTGCTCGTCATTGAAATTTCCATGTTAGTGTTTGCAGGCCATTCTGCCCATTAATTACCTCATGACTAGATAATCTGTCCCAAGTTCCTCATGCATATTCTTTAATTTTCCAGTAATAATATAAGATCCTACTTTTTTACACTCCAGAGTGCTTCGTTAACACCTTTCTTATTTTGAAAGTCTCATGGAATAGAATCTTTCTTTCTTACTTTTTGTAAAGATTTTACAAAAACTTGTCTTTCCAAACTTGTTGGCAATTTTTATGAATGCCATTAACATTTAATAAACATATTTTTAATATCAAAGGTCAATTTCTTACCAGTTTTGAACTAATTGATAATAATTTTTACTTATTTAGCATGAGTATAAGCTACTAACATAAATTGGAATCATTTTATAACCACTTAACACAGGGGTAATTGGCAGTAAATAGTACAAGGTAATGGAAATTTAGGTGACAGACATGCAATTATATTAAAAAAAATCAATAAAAGCTCTTCCAAATTACAACCATGGCATAAACAAAACAAAACAAAGTCAATAAGCTTAAAAGTACCCTTCATTGTCCTTTAAAGAGCTAAGTAAAAAGAAAAAAATCCTAAATCATAATTTTAGTACCAGAAAAACCTGAGCTGTGTTACACAACTGAGATGATAGTGATTTCCAGAAGCATGTGTACAATATTGCAATTCTTTTTAGCTCTAATGTAAAAATTGAGTCTGAAGGTCCAACTAGATTTCAATTGTTGCTGTTTGTTTAAAAAAAATATAGTTCCTAGCCTAGATGTTTGGACTTATAAGCCTAAGCAAAGTGATCACAAAATAGTGGTTATTTACCAAAACTAAAAATAAGATAGATAATTGCAGAAGGAAAAAAAATGGAGGGGGGGCGGGGGGGGGGGGGAGATGGCAGAAAATCAACTCTTCCTATTAGTTTTCTAATTCTCCATTTAATCACATTCAGTAATTAGGCAAATACATGTTAAGCAATTAGGTTGTTTGGTTTGGGGATTTTTGCTAAGAAGATAATAGAAACCTAGAAAACTGTGAATATGACACTGAACATAACAAGAATTAATATATAAATAAATAGATAAGTGGTATGCAGGTTGTAGTACTAATTCCTGTTCATTCAGTGGGAAACTTTGTTTACAAATGTTGTTGAAACTACCAGAGCATATTCACTGAGTGCAGTGAAGTGCTGCAGAATCTCAAGCATCTGACTTGGAATTTAGCTCCAGCTTATCACATGGTACACTCACGCAGAGACTGTGGAGAATTTCAACATTTGTTTACAGCAGGTCGGACAGATGTTCTGATATTATCTGTGTCCTGGTGTTCACTGATGAAATTACTCTTTTATATCAAACAAAGTGAATCAACGTACATAAAATGAAACTTCTGAGGTGTGAATATGTGAGATACGCAAAGTGAGGACAAGATACTGGGATGCCAACAGGACACAGCAGTGGAACTCATGACATTATATATTTTTGCAGAATTTTTTGCAGAATCTTTGACAAACATATTCTGAGAAATGCCTTAGGGTGTTCTACTCATCTTTGAAAGTAAACTTGGGGCTCTGTTTGTAAGCAAAAGAAAACTCCTGCCTGTTTTGTCATGTGTTGTTTTAAATGCAACTGGAAATTAAGCACCACACAGCCACTTTCTCAACTCCCCTTTCTTCCACTGCCCAACCCGGTGAAATGGGGAGGAGAATCAAAGTAAAACTTGTGTGTTGAGATAAGAGCAGTTTAGCAGTTGAAAATAAATTAAAATTCAATAATAATGGTAAATTGGTAAATAATAGTAATAATGATAAGAAAAAGGGAAAACCCCAAATTATTCACAATGCAATTGCTCACCAACTTCCAGCTGATGCCAGATCCCCCATCCCAAACCCTGACTAGCCAACCTTGTAGTAACTCTTCATATGTTCATACAGTGGACATGATGTTCTGTGGTGTGGAATAGCCCTTTGGCCAGTCCATTCGACTGTCCCAGCTCTGTCTCCTCCCAGTTTCTTTTGCATTTCTCCTCACTGGCAGAGCATGAGACAAGAAAAAAGTTCTCGACTTAGTATAAACACCAGTCAGCAAAAACCAAAACATCAGTGTGTTATCGGCACCACTCTCATTCTGAACCCAAAACACAGCTCTGTAACAGTCAGTGAGAAGAAATTAAGTCTAGCTGAAACCAAGACTACATATTAGAAAAAGAAAAGAAAGAAACTCAGCAAAAACAAGCTAAACAAAAATCCCCAAGAAACACTGTTTTGTGCCTACAGAGGAAATCTGTGTCTGTGTGATATCTGTTCAAGGTATGTCTGTGTTCAAACCTTAGCTGGGGAGTAGTTTAGTGTTTATGGACTACAGAATGAGAAGTTTGAATGGTCATATCAGTTTGTGTAAACACTGAGAAAAAGGGATAAGGTATTTCAGGAAGATGTGAACATTATGTGGAAGAATTAATAGAGAAGTGAAAGAATAACTGAGTGTTGAGATCGAAGAAGAACATTGTGTGATGTTAAATTACTGAAGCAAACAAATTGTTGGATACCAACATGCTAAATGCAAATTAAATGCTTCTTAACAGAGAGACTAAGACAAAGTTAAAAAAGGGTGGTGAAAAAATGGTGCTCTTCAAAGACGATTTACAAGAGTTTAACAGAAGAACCTATTATCAGACAAGCAGACAAAAGAAAAGAGAAAAAAAGAAGAAAAACTTCATAGAAAACACACCAGTTTTAATTGGTTGGGAAAAAAATCAGAAATGTAGTCAAAAAAATAAAATTAAATGAGACAGCTAAAAATGTGGAATGCTGAAGATTGCCTCAAGCAGCGGGGTGCCCAGAGCCAACTTTGACAACAAAGTTTCAAAATCATTGTGATCTGCAAATGATTTAAGTACAGTAACTTTGCAGCACTTGTTATTTCCAATTTCTGTGACAGCAGGCTAATCCTTTGCTAGTTTATCAGGAAATACTTTTTTTTTTCAGCAAGTTTGCAGAAAAATACATTTTTAGAACCTAAGGTTTTCTTCAGCACACAATTTCTGACAAAAAAAAATTTGTACCATGTCATTTCCTACTTATAATATTTATAAGGTCTTTCAGAATACTTAGGACGTTAGATCTCTGTATTTCATTAACCCAAGTGACAGAATTTGTTCCAAAATGATCTGATTAGAGAAAATGAAAGAAGTGGAGACTTGAGCTGTTCCTTTTTTTCATGCAAAACAACAAAAAAGGTAGATATTTTGACTTGAAACATACTATTATATATATACATATATATACATGCTCTATATGTTTGACTATATATCTCAGCATTTATTTCTATTTAGCTAATGACAGATCTAAATTGTAGAACTCTACATTTGAGTTAGCCTCATCTCATTGCAGAGAAATAGGTTGCTCTTGGACACCATTCCTGTAATCACAAAGTATCTATGTGAAAGAGATCATTTGCATTGTATTTATTTTATATCATTGCTAATTTTATTTTTTCCCCCCCAAGGGCCTGAGATGAAGAGTTTAGCTCTTTAGTTGAAGTAAATCCCACACAGCTTGTCTGGAATAGGACATCCCTACTAGATGCCTGATAAAATAGTAGGGAAAAACAAATGCCTCTTTCCTCCCCACATAAAGGACCAATACTGATGAGGCTTTTTTTCACTTACTATCTCTTGTCAAGAGGTATTTGGAAGACATAGATGCTCACTCTAAGCCAAAAGATCTTTTTCTCATGAGGGAAAATGATGAGACCAGGTGAAAACAAAAACATGCCAAACTTCACCACTTCCATTAGATTTTCCCTTTCTACTCAGCACATTTATGACTTATATTAATTGATTAATTATTTTATCAGCTCCCATGATATTGTATGCATGGTTAATGTACTTGCCCTGTACATTAGAGGGATATATTTAGATTTCCAGAGAACCTATCCTATGATATGATAACAATTTCTCAGAATCTATTTCAGTCCCTTGAGTTTATCTTTTGCTCTGCTCTAACCAGTTAACACCATGTATATCAGCTCAGAGTGAATTTGTACTATTTCCATCACCATTGCAGAATAACAGAATGGGTCAGGTTGGAAGGGACCACTGGAGGTCACCTGGTCCAATCTCCCTACTCCAGCAGGGTTGTCCTAGAGCACATGACATAGTACTGTGTTCACATGCTTCTTAAATATCTCCAGTGAGACTCCACAACTTCTCTGGGAAATCTGTTTCAGTACTCAGTCACTTACACAGTGAAGAACTTCTTTCTTATATTCAGGTGGAACTTCCTGTGCATCATTTTCTGCCTCTTACCTCTTGTCTTATTGCTTTGCACCACTGGGAAGAGCCTGGCTCCATCCTCTGGTCACTTTCCCTTCAGATACTTTTAAACCTTGATGCAGTCTGCTTTCAGTCATCTCTGCTCAAGACTAAACTGGCCCAGCCCCCCCAGCATTTCCTTGTAAGAGAGATGCTCCAGTCCCCTAATCATCCCTGCTGCTCTCTGCTGGACCTGCTCCAGGAGCTCCATGTCTCCTTCCCGAGGAGCCCAGAACTGGACACAGCATTCCAGACATGGCCTCACCTGGGCTGAGCAAAGGGGCAGGATCACGTCCCTTGATCTGCTGGCAATGCTCTTCCTAATGCCTTCCAGGGTACCATTAGCTCCTTGACCCCCAGGGCACTCTACTGACTCATGGACAGCTTGTTGTCCACCTGGACTGCCAGATCCTTCTCTGCAGAAGTCAGGCTGTACTGGTAGGTTGTTCTTCTCCAAGTACAGGATCCTGCCTTTATTGAATTTCAGATAGTTCTTCTCTGCTCATCTCTCCAGTCTGTCAAGATCCCTCTGAAGGGCTGCACAACCCTCTGAACCATTCCTCCCAGCTTTGTGCCACCAGTGAAGTTGCTGAGGAGGCATCTGTCCCTTCATCCAAGACATTGATGGGCAAGTCAAACAGTACTGGGCCCAGTATTGAACCTTGGGGGACACCACTAATGACAGGCCTCCAATTAAACTCTGTGTCACTGATAAAAACCCTTTGGGGTCTGCTGTTCAGTCAGTTCTCAATCCACCTCACTGTCCATTCATCCAGTGCATACTTCCTGACTTTGCCTATGAGGATATTGTAAGAGACAGAGATACAAGCCTTGCTGAAGTCAAGGTAGACAATATCTACTACTCTCTGCTCATCCAGCCAGGCAATTGTTTCATCCTAGAAGGCAGTCAAGTTGGTCACAGCTGATACAGATAAGCAGGTAGTTCATATACTGCTTTAAGGTACAGTCTTTCTTTCTGTGGCTTTGCTTTATATTTCCTCCATATTGCAGCTGAAACCCATGTCTTCAGTAAAATAAAACATGTCTGAAAATTTGAACTACAATGTAATAATTGTTTTAATGTTGTAGGACAGCTTAAAATCAAGTAAATCCTCAAGAAGAAGCATGGAACTATGAATATTTTCGCTGTGTAAGTTTAAGTATGTAAGTTTGCTTGTATTTCCATAAATACCTTATGTGAGAAAGAGCAGCCAGTGAAGGCCTTACATCTCTCTTGTATCTATGAATGTAGATTATTACCTAATTTAACCTCTGATAGAGTGTTTCAAAAAGCATGAGGAGATCAATAATGCTACCACAACATTTCTCCAAGGAAAGCCTCTTATTTTCCACATTGTTACTATAGGGGAATTGTTTAGTTGTACTGCTTGCTTGTTTGCTTTGTTTTTCTGGGCTGACAGACATACTACTTCTGATGTAGAAGCTTCACTATGCTAATATTTTAGTATTTCTTCTTCTTTTTTTTTTT
>VZRH01003702.1:83880-99417 GCA_013397555.1 Urocynchramus pylzowi
AATCTTTCATTATTACCTGACATATTTCTTCATGCTCCTTGGAACAGACTGTGTTATGCAGTTGTGTTGGAACAGATTACAGCACGTCCCCAAGTTCTTGTCACACATTGTATACCAGAATATTTCCTACACACATGTGTGTGCTTTGGCTGATCCTTACTAACCCTGCCTGTTGCATTTATAGCTCAGGTTGGACAATGTTGTTCCACTTCCTATCACATATCCTACCACATTTTTCTCCTCTACTAGAGGATCCTTTCTCCTGGTGACAAAGAGAATCTGAGGTATTAAGCTACCAATTTCTTTCAAAATTATTTGCAAAATTTTCAAACAGTCTTCCAGAAACTAAAAATATCCCATAAGTTTAAGGAGATTTCTTCCCCTGTGATAAATTAATTTGCGAGATAAAGATGATCCCTTTTGTTTTTTCTGAGTAGGACAATAAACAATGGACTATCCATTTGTTCCATTGGCCTAAATGGTAAGAAAAATTGTTCTGCTAATATGTGGTAGAAGAGACCTAAATATATAGTCAAAACTCAGGTTTTTCTAGTTTCTTCTGCCATTTTTGGAATTATTTTGCATTTCACATGTTAACCACAGGGATAAAATCAGATGAGAGTGATACTTACAGTTTACCTTTGAATTCATCATGGTGATAATTTTTTCCTAGTGTGACAAACAATATTCTATATGGGGATCTCATTCTTCACCAAATTACCATCCATGATTTTTGGTGCTGTAGGACTCTATTTGATTGATAAATGTGGTCTAAATAATAGGAAGTTTTCAGGCTGTTCTATTGTTGTGGCTTTTTTATGAATTTTTGTTTAGTGTTGTTTCATATTCATTATTCCACATATTATTTGCTACCTCATTTATTTCAAAAAGTGCTCTCACTGAATTAAACTGTTGCAATTCATAGATGTCTTCTTTTTATGTATATGCTTGTCAGTTGGTCTATGACTTAGTACAGTAGGACAAACAATTAATGAACCATTATCAATTTGATGTTGTTATGATACCCTTTCAAATCTTAATACTGCTGCATTCATACTCTTGGTGGAGCTTTTGTTTTATTTATCAGATTTTACTAAGTATATGCACTGCTTTTATTATCAGCATTTTAAACACATATAAAGCATTATCAGCAAAAGAAAAATTATCTAATAAATCTTACTGGTTTTCAAAGAGGAGAAAAGTGTCATACACGGTGCCATAAATATAAACCCATTCGTTTCCACAGCAAAAAATACATTTTTACATTTATGTCAGTGCTGGGTTATGACTATCACTTCCATTTCTAATAACTAAGGAGCAAAATTTGTTTAGAAAAATAAAAGTTAGACTTGTAAAATATGTGTCTGAAAGTGCAGTAATTACCAGATATGCAAAAAGAAATTCTGGGGTTTATTGTCTATCTATCCACTGAAATTCCTGGTATCAAAAGAAAATACTGAAACTGCATGAGGAAAACTAGATATCTAAACATTAATAGTGTATAGAAAATACTACCCAATATTGTTAATGTGCAATAAGGAGCATGGATATTTATTCTTCATTCTTACAAGTTTTCCTCCTTTGTTCTGTGTTGGAAGAATCTACTTTCTTCC
This sequence comes from Urocynchramus pylzowi, assembly GCA_013397555.1. Taxonomy (NCBI): domain Eukaryota; kingdom Metazoa; phylum Chordata; class Aves; order Passeriformes; family Fringillidae; genus Urocynchramus; species Urocynchramus pylzowi. Next base: position 85,494 of record VZRH01003702.1, read on the forward strand.
TATTTGGAAAGAAGCTTCCTAGCTAGGGTATAAGTAGTCAATGAATCATAAAGCCACTCTATGTTTTTGTATTTGAAAATACATCCTGGCTATAAGTTATTCAGTACTGTGAGGAAGGGGAACTCAGATCTTTCTACAGAAATTTTTCAATTATTTTTTGATTGAATAATGAAGTTCTTACAGAGCCACTAGGAACATGACTGGGTGTCCAAAGTATTTAGCTGCTCAACTGTAATTTGGTAAACCTGGCATTTACTGCATTGAGTGTTCTTGGTGTTTTGCATTCAAAGCATTTATGGAAGCATGCAGCCTGTCTGAGAAATTAGGATCCATTTCTTTCTCACTCTCACTGTAGCCCAGTGAATGTTCAATGTGAAAAGTGCAATAGCTGCAACAGGAGGGAATGACATCACCTAACAGCCACCACCAGTGCAAAGTATTTTCTCTATCCTTGTCTTAGCAGCTACCTGATAAAGAAAGGAACTAACTTCAAATCTCCTGAGGCAGTTAAAGCAGACCTGTGGTAAGGATGGGTCAATTACAGGTTTCTTTGCACAGCATTAAGCAGGTGTGCTAGACAACCCCATGATGTGGGATAATTGAATTGGTCTTAGAATTAGATACTCTGTATTTTAAAAATCAGGACGTGTCAGATAATAATCACCCTTATTCAGTTTGCTCTTAAGTTTTCTAATGAAATCTCTGAATAATTTTTACCTTCTGTTTTCCTTATGAAAAGAAACAAATAAAAGATAAATTTTATGTGGATTTAAAAGCTGTTTACATGAGGTTATGTAGACTCTCTTTGGGACCAGTTTTGAATTTCATAAACTGCCTGAAAACAATGGAAACTGATACAAATTATTGAAATGAGAGTGCACTGAAGTGTGAGCAGAAAAGAACCAATATAAATATTCATTTTATTCTTCATGAGTTACTACAAAAAGAAGTTAATTCTAAATAGGTTAAAGGGGAGCTTTATATGCTGAGTTTTAAAAATGCTGCGCTGTTATATGACAGAAACCTTTGGGAAAAGGTTCAGGGCAGTGGTCACAGCACCAAGCCTAACAGAGTTCAAGATGTGTTTGGACAATACTCTCAGACACATAAAGTGACTCTAGGGGATGGTCATATGCAGGGCCAGGAGTAGGACTTTGATAATCCTTGTGGATCCCTTCAAACTCTGGATATTATGTGTTTCTGGGATTTTAAGATGGAAATGTAAGACTGTCTCTTTTGTTTTTGCTCACATACCAGCTAGTTGCAATCTTTAGAGTAAGGGCAATTCTTTATACTCCCCCTGCATTTAGATGATTGCTAAATATTCTTTTCTTTTCCCTTCCCAAGACACGAAAAGGTTCTTTTTGCAACCAAAATAAACAGTAGATTAGGAATTAAGAGTTAACATAATATAATGTAATGCTCAATCATCAGCTTAAAAAGCAGGAGAGCAATAAGTTCTGGAGAAATATCATAAGGAATCTATTAACTGACTTAGAAATATGAATACGAAGGCAGTTCTGATAGACCTAAACTGTAGCAGCTCTTCTTCTGGATGTAACTCTTCATTGCCTATTTTCTTCTTTGAAGTTTTTTTAAAAGGACTGAAATAGAACAGAAATGTAATCCAAAGAAAACAAAACAAAAAAATGCTGATTGAGAAAGAGTAAGTTAGGATTGTTCTATTTTCTTCTTCATTTATATATATTTAATTCTTTTTTATTCATCTCTTTTAAACTGTATGGATAATCCTCTCTGTTGCTCTGATCTTTGAACAGTTATTTACCATGTTTAAAAGCTGTTATACCTTTTTATTTACTTAATTTGGTTGCAGCTTCTGTCCACCAAAAGCTTCTCTACAGCAAAGAATCAAGCTAACAAAATAATTAATATTTACTATTATTAAATAATAATGTCTGGAGTTCTCAGAACATTCAAGAGGACTTTATGAATACCCATATATGTCTAAAGACTAAGAAGGTGGAGGAATAGCCATGGATCTTCAGGGAGTGATTTATTACCACTTATAAATACAAAAAAAACCACAAAAAGCCCAGGTGTTAACATTATAAGGTATTTTCTTATGTAGGTAACAGAAGGAAAATTATTTGCTGAATAAACTAATATTGATTAAGGTGGATACAGTATATTTTTTAGAAATAAGCTTGCTGTTAGTTATAAAAAAATAATTAGTATAAAAATAAGTAGAACTTTTTTACTGAAATTGCTCAAATTATTTGCTGTGTTAATACAACAGAGCATTTATCTTGATACCATTAAACTTGTCAGTCTAATTTTCTGCACTTATGTTTTACTGGAAAAATATAAGACAAGGTAGTGGGCTATTACTTAATATTTCAGGTTCACCCACCATTGAAGTCAGTAGAATTTGGTATTATTCATGAAATGCACTAAGGAGGAAAAACCCCAACAAAACAAGTATAGCAATTTAAAAAAATGCATGGATTTATCATAAAATCAAATGTAAACCTGTCCTCTTTCAGGTTAAAACCACTGCCCTTTGTACTGTCACTATCTGTTTGTATAAAACCTCCTCCCCCTCCTTTTTATAAGACCCCTTAAGTTACTGCAAAGTAGGCCTCCCTGAAACATTTGCTTCTTCATGGTGTACAACCCAGCCATCTCAGCCTGTCTTTGCAGGAGATGTCTTCTACCTTCATGGCTGTCTCTGAACCCTTCTCTAAAGTTCAAGTCTTTCTTGTGTGGAGGACCCCAGAGCTGGATGCAGCACTCCAGGTAGGGTCTCATGAGGGGGAGAATCATCCCCCTCAACCTGCTGGCCACGCTGCTTTTGATGTAGCCCAGGATGAGGTTGGCCTTGTGGATGGTGAGCTCAGAGTTCTTATATCCATCTTTTCATCCCCAAGAATCCCCAATGTCCTTCTCCTCAGGACTGCACTAAATGACTTCTTCTCCCTGTTTGCCCTCAGGTACGGGATTTCCCTAACACAGATGCAGCAGCACTTTTCACTTGGGCTTGTTAGAAAGCCAGCAGGAGAAGAGTGGGGTAAACCTACTGCAAATTAGGCATCTAAAAATTAGGTGGCTTAAACTCATCTAATAATTGTAGCTCCTTTTACAATAAAGTGACACATTCCTGAAGTACAATTCAACCTAATCTGAAGTGGAAGTCTTTACTGAAGGCAAATCATACTGTAAAATTCTCTATTGCTTTTTATGGACTCTACGTGCACCTCATATTGAGACATAACTTTTACATGACTGTCACCTATATTTGCTTTTAACAATGGAGCTAAAAATAAAATAAATCTTAAAGATAGGAAGAAGCAGACAAACAATCTCTTTAGTTAACTACTTAAAATTCAGACACACTTATCACATATACAAGCCAAGAAATTTAGGCTGTTTGATAAAGATTCCACTGGCTTGGGTTCCAAGTCTGAAAACTGGAAATTGGTGAGACTGAACACAATGAGAAATGCTAAGAACACTAATATCAACCTAGAAAACATATTCATTCAGAAGTCTAACTGAAATATGTTTTAATGGGGGTAATTTTTAATAATATATGCTGTGATGCCCTGTTTTAATTTTCACTTGCACTACAGTCCTGCTGCAAAAGGAACTTTTAATTGCACCTTCTAAATTGCCCTATGAGGAATATGTAAATATCTAGTCCTCCTACATCTGCAGTATATTAGATTCAACAGATTGCAAAGAGAAAAAAAAAAAAAAGAAGGAAATTATGATACAGGGATGTATGTCTCTTATTACCTGTAGTTTTCTACAGTGGAGAAGTTGCTATGAAAGGTAGTCATATTAAGTTATCTTTCTATTTGATGTAAAGGAAGTGAAGTGTAAAGCATTACAGTAAGTTTTCCCCTCATTTCTGAGTAAACTAAGGTGTATTCTAGGTGAGTCTGAATCTGTTCATTGACTTGAATGTCAGTTTCTCTTCTTGAGCCATATGTACTCATCTCAATCACAGAGTCATTGAGGTTGGAAGAAACATATGGAAGTCAGCTTGTCCACACCGCTCTGCTGAAATAGGCCCCTTACAGACACCCAGGATCTTACCTAAACAGCTTTTTAATGCCTGCAAAGAAGGACAGTCCACAACTTTTGGGCAACCTGTACCAGTGCTCACTTGCCCTCAGAGTGTTTTCAGACGTTTAGGTGGAACATCCTGTGTTTCAGTGCAATATTATCTATTCTGCCACTGAGCACTATACACTGGGCACTTCTCTTCACTCTGAGAAGTGCCTGTTCTCCACCTTCTTTACACATTCCTTCATACACAGGGATGAGGTATCCCCTGAGCCTCATCTTCTCTAGGTTGAACAGTCCCAACTCTCCCAACATTTCCTAATACATAGGTGCTCCATCCCCTTCATCATCTTTGAGGCCAGACTCTTGTGAAAGTCTGATAAATACAAGGGAATATTTTCAGATGTACTAAATGAGTCTGACAATTCAAACATCACATTTTCTGGAACACTCTACCACCAAAGAGGGTTTGTATTGCACATATAAATAACTTTAAAGATGGTAGTCCTTCTGCATCTAAACACTTCTGTTTTCTTTTTCTTGTTCTCTCTGTCCACCCAACAGCTTTTACCCTTTTTATACATCATTGTTTAACAGTTGCCATTTCAGATTTATCTTTCACAGTTGGTTCATTGACTTACCTTTCAATTTTGACTCACCTTTCAATTTTTCCTTCAATAAATAAATGTTATTATAGTGTCTTAAGCTTTCTGAATCATTTTCTATTTGTGTTCAATTCTGGCTTTGTTTTTTTAAAAAATGCAGGTCCAAAAACCATTATGATGTTGATGCATCAGCATCCTAAATATACCTTTCAAGCTTTTACTGAATTTTCCTGAAAGGCCATATTTTCTATGTCTAAGTTCTTTCATATACATGTATAGGATTGAGAGTGTGAAATAACAGTCATTATATCACTTATGGCAGAAGTGAGGAGCATTGAGCTGTTACAACATCTACTTACTCACTGTCTTTGAACTTTAGTGGTATAAGAGCAGAATTGATGTATTTGGTCTGCCTGGGATGGAGTTCATTTTCCTTGTAACATTGGGTATGTTGCTGTGCCTTGGATTTACAACTAAAACTGGGTTGATAACACAGTGGTGCTTAGGTTGTTGTTAAGCAGTGCTTGCACAGCACTGAGGTTTTCTTCCTACCAATTTGTCTTTGCAGCAAGAAGCCTGAGGGTGCACAGCTGCTGGGAGGAGCTGGGGCAGATGACAAATTGGCCAAAAGGATAATCTATATCATAGGGTATCAGGCTAAGAAGTAAAAGCTCAGTAAGTAAAAAGAAAAAAGACATTCATGTTTATGAATATTTGTCTTTCCAAATAACTGTTGCATGTGCTTTTAGGGCTAAATTGGCTAAACATCTACCTACTAATGGGAAGTTGTACATAAATTCCTTTTTTTGCCTTTCTTGTTATTTGGTCCTTTTTTTTCACTTATTAAGTTCTTTGTTTTGATTGACTACATTTTGGCTTTGCTCTTCCAGTTCTGCATCCATACCACTGAGTGAGCAAGCAACAGTGCTCAGCTCCTGGCCAGAATAAGCCTACCACATGTGAAATTGCTAAATTCCCTCACGGATATCTTCAGTGCTTGTCTAGAGGCCTCCCATATTTCAGAAATATCTCAAAAAAGTACCTTCTGAAGATATGTCTGAAAAAAACTATGGGGTGAAGACAGCTATATGAAAATCAGATTAAGAAAAAGGAGACCTTGAATTGTGTCATATTCAGTGCCCTCATGCAAAGCAAAATGGAAATTTTTCAATCTAAAATAAAAAACCCCAAATATTTAAAGTTCCAGATGTATTATTAAATAACTTATTTTATTTAATGAATTAAATTAAATTTAACTGCCACCCTAAACACTTGGTAACAAAAGTATTCCTGGTAAGGACTGTAGCAAAGCCCTCATTTATAATTGCAAAACTGTTTTAAAATAACCAAGTGAAAAATAGAAATTTGACAAGATTTCTAGAAATAGAATTTCATATATTAGCATTTTATTGATCCTGTTGCAATGATGCAATAACAACAAAAATACACCAAAAAGGAACGCAACTGAAAAAGAAAAGAAAAGAAAACAAAACAAAACAAAAGCCAAAAAGTAACTTCCAAATAAACCTAGAAAAGGAAACCAAAAATAAATGAAACACATATTAGTATGCAAAGCTTTATTTGTTATATCATTTTATATAATTCCAGGAGCAAACATTTCAAGATCTTTTGGCTGTATTGTAAAAAAGCAATAGATTTCTCTCATGAGTCTTTTTATAACTATTGTTCACTGCCTTAGGAATACTTAAGCATAAAACTTTATGCTTTGATGTTATTTAAATTTTTTTTTTCAAAACAGAGCAGACTTTAGAAACTCAAAAATATCAACTTGAGATAGTTTTTAATAATCAAGTATTTCATTTTTTATTGAAGACATTTCTTTTTTTTTTTTTTTTTCCAATTGTTATTCTTAAAAGAGATATTATAAATAGCAAATGTTTGTATCTCATGAGCTAGGCCCCAACAAACAGATTTTAGAATTGTGATAATAACCAGTGAAGGTGTCATGGAAACTTTGCCTTAGTCTCAGCCTTGATAAAAAGTGCCATGGATTTTTCTAAGCCTAAGATTTGTAGCAATCAATTTAGATATTATTGGTTTCTAAGAAGCCATAGAATGACAGGGGTGTAGATTTAAGTTGGAGGTGAAACTATAGCCTCCTATACCAAATTAACTGTAGTAGATTCTGAACTCATTGAATCTAGGGACCACAGATAAAAAAAAAAAATTGACTCGCTATCACTACACATTGTGTCTGAAAGTAATTCTCTGTTACCAATTTTAAAATAGTTTCTGCCCTACTAAGGAGCCTTCTTCAGCATGTTTCACCGATAAACACCCTTAGGATTGTGCTGTGTATTAAGTGATATCCTGCCAAAAATAGAGTGCAATCTTCCATGTGGTATGGGATTTATCTGGCCTATATTTAGGTATCTGTATGTGACCTGGATACCAACACAACTGCTTTTGTCACTGAAGAACTGGTCAATATACTCACTGGAGTCTGGAGAAATGTTCAGTGTAGTCTAAAGCAGCCATCCCCCTGTGATGTCTAGACTCTATAGATCTAGATTCATCAACTGTATTGACTAGAACTCTGCTAGACACAGCAGGTGCTTATACATTTAGATTATATAAATAATCTCCTCTATCGTAAAACCTCTGAAGTTTGGGCAACCTAAATACCTCTTCACTTACAATTGTTAGTAATTCTTTACTCTCTTTCATTCTTAACTTGAGAACAACATAAAATGCTAGCTCTACTGCTGTGGCACAGACATCTACCACTGGAACATGAACCAAACATGTTGCATATATTTAGGCTTTATAAGTTTAACCTAGGAATACTTGCTAATTTCTGTGTCTCAATACACACTCTGCTACCTAAAGAGTTCTGCAAGAAAGCTTTATACCTATTTACTGAGTATCTAAGATTAAACTAGGACTCTTGGTACAGAACTGTCAGGAATTTTTCCCTCATCAGCCTGTTCTATTCCTTTCACCTTCTATGTCAGTGTTAGCTTACCTAGGCGTGCTATCTTTTGTATTTTTTCTAGTTCTGCTCTGACCCTTCCTTTCTTCCTCTCTAATTTGGTCTACATTTGCAACATCCTTTCTCTATTTTGCTTCTTTATAGTACTTTCCTCTTTTTCTGAATATGTTTTGTTCAGTTTCTTCCATTTTTAACTTGTTCTGGTCAAGCAATTTTTTTGTTGAAACCTTTCTGTTTATCCATTATATTGATGGAGTAAAATAGGGTGTTATGATTAAATATAAAGTAACATATATTTTCCTTTCAGGAAGTAGATTGCAGACAGGAAAGTATACAGAATTTAAAAAAAAAAAAAAAACAAACAAAAAACAACAAAACATGAATGGTGTGCTAATCTACATGTCATTCATTATTCCCACATGCATAACACTTAAAGTCTGCATATTAACAATGAAAAATTAAGAGCTCAAAAGATGTGTTTGAATTTTCAGTGTGTTCAGTTTCCAACATCTGCAAATTGAAAAAGAATCTAGAGTTCCTTTCCAACAGAACCTTCAGAATATTTCAGAAAAAGCATTAAGGGATCTGCTGATCGTGTATTCATGTTACATAATTGCCTAAATCAGGTAAGCAACTCCTAGAATTGAGGTAAAATATGTATCTTCAAAGCAATTAAAACAAATTAACTCTCACTGACTATCAAACAAATTATATAATGAAAGACTAGGGTCAAGCTCCTCTGTGTACTCTGCTGAGTACACACATTCCCTGTTTTCAGCAACTCAGCTGCTCAGTCCATACTGTCATGCAACTTCACCTGGCTGATTAACTGGATCCAGTGCACTCAGCCATGGAGGATCAAGCACACCAAAATGAACTCCAGCCAGGAGCTGTGGAGTGTAGCAGAATCCCATGTCCAATAAAACTTTTCCAGAAGTCACATTTTGTGTTTGCAGATAAACTCTCTTATACTCCTTTTCCACCTGGGAATTTTTTGATGGCCTTTCTCTGTCACAGATGAGGAAAAAATGCCTCATAACTGTCTTCTCATGTTTATTCTGTTGATTAAAACCTCAACAACAGGAGTCATGCTATGTTGCAAAAGTCACAATTTTCATTTTAAGCAAAAGGTAAAATTCTGGCATTTGATCTCAACAGATATTTGACAGTGAAATCCAAGTGCATCTTTGTCTTCCTAAACAGTGATCTAAAAGGAAAAAAAACCCACTCAAATTCTCAAATTTTCAATGGTCTTGAAAATATGATATTAAAAAGATATGCTTTATGTATGATGTCAAAATTCTTCAATTTGTATATTGTGTATCAAAAAGTATGAAAAAAATATTTTTAAATAAAGTACAAGTATTTCAGATGTAGCTCATCAAGAGCCAAACTTGATGATAACTTTTGAGCACAAATTTTTTTTACCAAATTATGAATACCTGGAATTTTTTTTTCAGTGTGGAACATTAAATCTGAGTAATTTGTTTCTGTTATTAGCACTTGTGGTGGAAAGATGGATGCAGAATAAACCCAACAGACCCCTCAAAGGTAAAAAATTCTGCCACGATGAGGCCTTGCTCTTCACAGATGGAATTGGCATTGCAAGTATGTCACTGGAGTGGACAGCTCTCTGGCTATATCTGCATTCACCATTTGAGACAGAACCTGAGGAAAGACCTTAGATGTTTCAGAATCAAGGATGTGCTCCTGTACATTCACCTGTTTATACCAGCTGTTGCCATATAAGCTCGCTGATATCAAGGTTGAGAATAAAACCTTGACCATATAATTTGTGTGGACACAGTGCTGGCAGTATCAAAGAAAAAATATGAAATCCTGGCTTTCTCACTGATACGAACACAGCCTTTTCATGAAGAACAATGGGACCAAGCATTGGAGAGGAGGCCAGAGCTCTGTCTCTTACAGACCTTGTCACAGAAGCCAGAAATAGAAGAGGTGTTGATGAAGGGCAGGTTATGTCAAAGACGGGGACAGAGTCTTGGCTGTGTCAAATGGTTACTATGGAGCACTGGCTCTATAGGAGAAGAGGCTGGAGCTCTGGCTGTATCAGAAATGAGGATGGCACTCTGACTACACCAGTGTTTGCCTCTGACACTTGTGTATATTAAATATAGCCAGGAATGGACACCTGGGTTTTTCAAACCTGGGCATACAGACCTGGCTACGTTAATATTTGCCACAGAGTTATTATTTTAGCAGGATGAATCCATATAGCAGGATCAAATTTCCAATATATCTGTTATTTACCATGTATTCCAGATTAAAATATAGGTTTTTTTCTTAATACTTTTTAGATAGAGATTGATCTCTGACCCTAGTGGAGAATGACATCCACCTCTGTCTGGGATTAATACTGTTATGTGTTGTCTTATGTCAGAAACATACAAGAACCCTTGCTAAGAGCCACTCTGCTATTACCCTGTATCTCCGATATAAGACACAAACAGGATTAAAATACATGCTTTCTTTTGTGGTTAAAATGGTGTGCTGATCACATCAAACATAATGAATCTATACAAATATATACATTTATCATATTTACTTGTTCAAGTCATATATATGCACCAAGTTATATTAGGTAACACAAAACCCTGTTTATAATAAAAAACAAGCATCTAGTGCTTGTTTTTGTAAAAGATAATAATCACTTTACAAGGGAAAATGGGAATGTAATCCTATATTTTCAGATGTGCATTTGAAAACATTTTCCCTGCTGGATTACTTGGTTCCAGAGAGTAGCAGGATGTTCTTAAAGTGCATTGATTTTGTTATGGCACTGCCATAAAGATGCATTTATTGAAAAGTCTTAATTGAGTTTCAGATTTTTTCTGAAAGTATCTCTCAGCATATATATGTCATCAAAATCTGTGTAGTCCAAAAAACCCGAACAGCTTTATTGAAATTATTCAAGGTTCTGATCTGGTCAAGGTGACAAAGCAAAGTCCTAGGCATTTTGCATGTAAGATAATATGTATGCCCTTCATAAATTTGTGAGAGCTTACACTACAGAAAAGATAAAATAGAATAGAATTCTTTGTAAGTCTATGGCAGTTTGTAAATAAGAGAAGAAGGATAATAAAATTATTTATTTTGAAAAATCTAATTATCTTTTTATATAGAAGGTGAGTGGTTCTTTCTATATCAAAAATGGAGTAGGTGAATTTTGCTATTTCTTGTTGTAGTTCTTGTCCTAGAATATGATCAAACAACTGTAAATATTCAAGTTATACCCAAGTGGTTTTTCCAAAAGTTACAGAGCTTGTTTTTTTCAGTAGCAAATATTCATGGTCATAGTTAAGAGTTACAGGAAAAGATGTAGTGTCTTCGTCAGTTGAGCCTAGTGAGTAATTTTTCCTGAGAATCTGTGTGACAGATAATTATAAGTCCCATCTCTGTAAGAGCTTGTTCTGCTCTATCTTCACTACTTGTATCAGTCAGTGCTGGACTGGCCAGAGCCCAGAGGCAGACATTACTGGGAAGAAAATAGTCTGTCTAGATGAAACTGGAGAAAAGACGATTTTCCCTGATGGAGGGAAGATCAAATTAAAAATTTCATGTTATTGAGCACTATCTGCTCTTCTTTTTAATTGTTGTTAAAAAAAAAAATGACATCACGTGTGTAATTAACTGAAGCTTGAGAAGTTGTGGTCAGATCTGTGTCAGATGACATTGTATCGCATTACATATACTCAAACAGACAACATTTTAAATTATAAAGAAAGCTGGATCTACTGTACATGATGTGCCCTTTTAAACAGCTTGTTTTGTACTTTATTAATTAATTCTCTGAGGTTGTTTATATTTAGCCATCAGCTCCATCTGGGCCAGCAGCAAGATACCTCATGAAGGCACAGATAATGAGCTGTTACACTTTGATACAAATGCCTTGTGTTTTGTTATCAAAGTCTGTTTCTAAGTCTGTTCAAACTTTCAGATGCAGATAAAATGTGATACAAAAGAGTAAATATGGAAGCAAATGAAATTTTTCCTTCCTTTGATAATAAAGTAATGGTGTGAATTTGGAGGGCAACAAGGAATTCTCCAATTCATTGCTACCTGAAAGTCTCTGCAGAATTTCTTCCTCAGCAGTTCTGCATTCCTTCATGGATAGATTTAGCATTGTGCAGCACATGGCTTAAAGACTTACTAAAGAACTTTGCTAGTTACAGCCTTTTCCATCTGTTCTTAGTCCTGAGATCTGCACTGTGTTCTTCTGTGTTCTTTGGAAAATATGCACAGGGTCTTTTCAGACTTCTGGAAAAAGAAAAGAAAAATAAAATATTTTGCGTGACCCTTAAAAACCTGACTGTAGTTTGCCTTTAACGTGGTTTCTCAACTAAGCAGCATGACTGGGGATAGTTTTCCATGATGCATAGATTATGTTCCTTACCACAATAATCTAAAATAAAATTGTGTATTATGTTCACCTGTATATTCTATTAAGAAGACATTCAATTGTTTGCAATGACAATTCCCATTTATTAAGCAGCTTGTGTTTTGTTTACATAGCTGCAATGAAAATTTGGAAGGGAATAGAAACAGACCAGTTGGAGAGGAAGTTATGGTTTTAATACTTGTTGATAGACATTTATTTTGTAAGCATTTGAAACTTAATAATGCACACACACATGTATGAAAGTATGTCTTGTCTGTTGAGCAGATAGTTCAGCTGGCAAGAAAAGGGACCAATTGTTGGATAAAATTATTTTACCAATTAAAATGAACTATTTGCTGCTGTGACCTCTCTAAATACAACTTGGTCAAAGGAAGGCAAAAATAATTCCTAGCAGGAGATAATCAGGACAGATAGTAATTTAATAGAATAAGACAGATTGATTTATTCACTAGATATATGCAGGTTAGGCCTCTGAGCTCACATTGTCATTTGAAAACATCTCTGTCCTTATGTGCCTGTAAAGAATTATGTTTTGAAGGTTACTTTGTATCCAAGATGATATCTTTTTCCCCCCTCTCTCTCCCTGTGCCAGTCTTTGTATGTATGTACAGACATTAAAATATTTACCTATTAAAAACAGTTTTTCAAATATCATTTTACTATTGAAAAAAGTAAACATATTTCTTTCACATTGTACATTTAAGTACAGTCTGAATATCACAAAAGAAGAGAAAATTCTGATGTAAATTTTACTCTATTCCTTCATGAGGGGGTGGGATGGCGGAGGGGGAGGGTTGCTACACTCACTAAGAAAAAAAAGGATTAAATTTTATAAAACTTTACTTTAAAAGTGCCTTTCTAAGCAGTTTATTAGAAATTAAAAATTGTCTGAAAATTTTAAGGATGTGTCGCAGTCTATCTTCTGACCTGTCAGCTTTCCCCCCAGCTTTATATGCTGAACACGATGCCATACTGTATGGAATATCCCTTTGGCCACTTGGGGGGTCATCTGTCCTGGCAGTGTCCCTGCCACTCCAGCCTTCTCACTGGCAGGCCATGACAAACTGAGTCCTTGACTTAATATAAACACTTCTTAGCAACAACTAAAACATCAGTTTGCTATCAACCCACTTCTCTTACAAAATCCAAAACTCACTGTACCAGGTAATAGGAGGAAAATTATCTCTACCCAAATAATGTTAGTTATTTTTGTCAATACCTCTGAAAATTCCCAGCTTTTACTTTAAAGTAACTTTAGAGATTGGGTCATGTTGAGGAGGTAATGACATTGTATGGGACAGATACGTGAAATATAATTGTGGAGCTTTGTCTGAGACATTATGTTACACAAAATTTTCATAGTACTATTTTATTCCTTTATGCCTTTGCATTCTGTTAATTATAAAAGCAAGTACAATTCATACAGTAATTATTCTGGCATTAAGGCTTAGAAGGAAAAAAGAAAGCTTTAGAAATTTTATTCCAAATAGTCTAGGAGAAATATAACACCTTTGCCTCAATGAGAAATTAAGCATTATTTGATCCTAGTAGGAATGTGAAAACTGTCCATATTCACTTCAACCTTTTAGAGTCCCTCCACATTTTTTTCAGAGAAAATATAATTTCATATCTGCATCCTCTTTTCAAAGTTGTATTTCACTGAATCATAGAATTGTAGAATGGTTTGGGTTGGAAGGGACTATAAAGATGATCTAGTTCCAAACCATCTGCCATAAGAAGGAACATCTCCCAGCAGAACGGGTTGCTCAAAGCTCCATCCATACTGGCCATGAACACTACCAGGGGTGAGACATGAACAATTTCTCTGGGCAATCTGTTCCATTGTCTCACCACTGTCATTGTGAAAAATTTCATGCTGCTTTAAATGAACATTAAAAAAAGGAACCTTTTTTTTTT
>VZRH01003702.1:99454-119608 GCA_013397555.1 Urocynchramus pylzowi
TTTTTTAATTTAGGCTGAATATTTTGAAGTAGTTTGTATCTTGAAAAGTGTAATTTTTTTTATACATTTTTGCATCTTTAATGAGTTGAAGTCTCTTTTGGCACAAAGTGCACAGTTGGCAGCAGACGAAGGGAAAGGTAAGGGGAATGCCCCTTTTGTTGGTTGCATTTTGTAAAATCACTACAGCTATGGAGTCTAAGCACACAGAGAGACCTTTATTCAGCCTGTCTTATATGAAGGCAACTGAAACATTGCCTTCACATTAAATACATGAATGGTTTGTCTGAAGAGAAAGGACTTAGCAGTATAATTAAGTCAGTCTCATCCTGAAGTGTTTATGCTTTGTTCACATAGGGAGAAAATGTTTATGTATTTATTTTTGAAGCCATTATTAATGGAAAGCAAAGTCAATGAAACTTTGAAAAATAAGCTAATTCTGTGAGGTTTTTTTTTTTTTTTTTATCTTTACAAAGACAAAAGAGTTGTATTTCTTTTCTGAACTGTTTCTTTCACAGTGCATTTGCCAGTATTCGTGTGTGCAGGACTGTGAGGAATCTACAGTAACAAATGTGGCAGTTTATTTAGGTCCTTTTTTTGCATTAACAGTGGGAAAAAATGCCTAAGGGTAAAAAAGAAAACTGTGAATTAGGTCTTTGTCAAATGGAGTTAGCTATGGAATTCATAAGGAATGCAGGATTTGACAGAAATATAGAGTGATGAAAACTTTCAGTTTATGGTATCAAAGCTTATTGACAGCACTTGCAAGCACTGGTCTAGAACGTGAACTTCTAATTGCTGCTACTGAAAAATGATTACTACTGATGGCCCTAGTTGAGTTCACTATATTTCTCAGTGAACAATTATTGATCAGGGAAACACAGTGTTTTCAAATTGGCTCTTTCCCCCCATCCATATATTTTCTCCCGAAGGAGAAAAGATAGGATGAGTATATCATTTATCATCCTTCATTGGAGATCCTTTCAAAAGGTCTATTTGCAAACTTCCTTCTTTACAAGCAATCCTTTCAATTTTAGAAGGAAATCCTGGCATAATTACAGCTAATCTTGGAGCATACAAATCTCTTATACTGTGGTTTGAGTGTGTAAGAGAATAGTTCCTTCACTGCAAAAGGCAGAATTACCAACACTGGAATTTTCAAAGAAAAGAGTTCCTGTACACAGAAACTGTCAGCTTGGTTGTTCAATATGTATCATCCTTGTGCATAGTGATCATGAATTATCATCATGGCAGGAATGATTGAATTATATATTTAATTAGTTATTAAGTCTGTGAGGAATGAACAGCAGATGGATTTACTACTATAAAAGTATAATTTCAGTTGTTGATTTTCCCTTGGCCAAGGGAAAACTAACAATTTGTTCTGTTTGAAAATAGGTCCCAGCCTGACATTCAGTGCTATACCATAATGGCTTTAAAATGTTTATTGGTGTGATTCAAGCATTCACATTTCATAATGCTCTGGCTTTATACTTACCATTAACATGTAGAACACTTTGCAAAGAGACAAGCATTGTAAGCTAAAAATACACTAACAATATTTTATACAGTTAAGAACTTTATGGCAGTATAGGTGTAACCTTGCCTCTTTATACATAAGCATAGCAAACCACACTTCACTGTTATTATCATATCCCATTGGCTTAGTAAGGCTGCTATCTCATAAACTGTACAATTTGGCCCTACAGGCTGCAAAAGCAGGAATTTTACCTTTATGTTTATTAGAGGAGGGAAGCCATGGCTTCCAATATAACTAAAAATTATCCATTCTCTAGAATTTGAACACTTTTTTTATGTGTTGAAATTCTAGAGAATGTTCATTTTTTTAAAGATGAACTCTTTTTGTTATCCCAATGCATATATATCTGTGTGTGTGTGTATATACATATGTTTTGGTATATGTGTGTGCATCCGTATACGTATGTCTTGCAGCGATGAAGAAGCAATGGATTTTTGCCATTATTTCCAAAACCAAGACTCTGTCTTGGAAAAAGCAAAAAAATAAATACAATTTTAGTGTAACAGGTTTCCTAGTTCTGCTGCAAAGGACTTTAAGATCCTACTAGAGCAGTCTGAATTAAAAGTTTACTTTTAGGTTCATGATCAATATGAACTAGCTGACAGTCTTCTAGTTGTATTCTGAACTGTAACTTCAGTATTTATAGAAAGGACTTGTTTTGGTAATGTTAAAATTTCCTTAAACTAAGGTCTTTTCTGTTTTTACTTTGACATATTCACACTGTGTTTAACAGGACATAAAAATGTCCTGAGGATCACAGGAGTCATGCTGATAAAATAATAATACTGCCTTATGGTAACACTATATTTCTCATAAAAGTCTATATAAGCAATTACTGTTTATGGAATGGCATCCTAGTATAGTATAGAATAGCTTCTGGGAAAATTCTCATTAATTTTTGTAGGGATGTGGTAATCTTTATGCTAAATTTTCCCACAAGGGCTGACCAAGCCCATGATTTTCATTTTAGAGGTACTAATAGTTTTTGTCTTTAACTATAAATAAGCTATCATCTATAATTTTTATTCTTCCATATAAAGCATTTGAAAATTTAGTATAAGTTCAACAAGAAGAAATACTGATTGCAATCAATAAAAACACATTTGAGTGTGTGAAATCATCACTGTACTATACTTTTAAGAACGTTACACAGGACGGAGGAATACTAGTTCATCTGCTAAAGTTTTCCTAGAGCTGGTAAATTAGAATTACAATATTTATCTTCTATTTATTCATTTATTTAGTTAGTTGCTTGCAGCTACTCTGTTGTTTTTCTCTATGATTTCATCATAAATTGGTTGAATGATTTTATGCCTTTATGCATCCTTTAGGGACCTTACTCTGTAGTTCTAAACAATGAGACCCTTAAACCAATTGTTTTTGTTAAAATGTGTCTCAATAGTAGCTATTTTAGTAGAGTAATTTTCTGAAAGGTTGTGAAATTTCAGTGTTGGTCATAGTGTTAAGATCAGGCACAAGAGGAGTTCACTATAATATTAAACCTAATCCAAAGTGATCTGCATGGAGATTGTGATGGATATAGTTTTAAACTCTTGTAAACCATGACTTGAATTGCATGTTCCAGGAACTGCTATATCAGGAACCACAAAAACCAGTGGAAAAAAACTCTTACACAGCAGAGACACCGCCTGAGCTGTCTTTGGTGCCCAGCAACTTGACACAAAACACCATCTCTCCTATACTGCATTCACTGTAACAGATGGAGCCCAAAAGTCATGGACCAAATGAAATCAGTAGATGTTTTTTTTTGATATTTGTGGAAATTTTATGGGCATTTTATGGATATTTTACACAGGTGATGCATAGATTAAGAGAATGCCATCTGTGTTGAAATTGTTTTGGATAGTGTGGTATCAGCATGATGTATACAATATAGTCTCAGGTTGGGAATTTGTCCTGGTTTTGACTGGGATAAAGTTAATTTTTTTCATAGTAGCTGATATAATGCTGTGTTTGAGATTTAGGCTGCAAACAATACTCCTAAGCATGCTCATGCAGAGTTAAGGCTTTTTCCACTTCTCATAACACCTCAATAGTGCAGAGGCTGGGGATGCACGAGGAGAGGCAAGGTGACACAGCTAAGACTGCTGACCCCAGCTGGCCAAAATGGTATCCCACACCATATGGTGTTATGCTTAGCAATAAAAGCTGAATGAAGAAAATGGGAAAATTTTGAGCGATGGCATTTCACTTCCTAAGTCATCACTACAGGTAATGGAGCACTTCTTTTTTGCAGATGGATGAACACCTGCCTGCCCATAGAAAGCGGTGATTGAATTCCTTTTTTTGTATTGCTTGAACATGTGGGTTTTGCTTTACTTACTAAACTGTCTGTATCACAATCCATTAGTTTTGTCACATCTACTGTCCCTATTCTCTTCCCCATCCCACTGTGATTAGAGTGAGCAAGGGACTGTGTGGTATTCAGTTGCTGTATGTTTAAACCATTACATCATTTGAACTCAACCACATGCTTTTGGTTTCAGTCTGTTTTGTCCTATTCTTGTACCCCATCTTTCATTTGCAGTTATTTATGAAGATGGTCAGATATTTGGTTTAGGGGCCCTGGGTCTGAGTCTGATCTTGCTGCTTGTCGTCAAAGTTGTCTGTGTATCAGAAAGTTTCTTATGTGAATCTGAGGCCAGATGTGGATCTCTATTTGCATTTTGATAAAATCCTCAGGAGGGTATTGATTTCTGTGCAGAAAAAACACATTCAGACTAATGAAGAATGACAGTGCAGACTTTTTTTAAACAAGGAACTAGAAAACATCAAGATAATGAATCACACCTACTGTACAGCTTCCTATATGCTTCTTTTTTGAACTCTACAGAATGCCTAAATAGTCTTTGAAATATAATTAATTAGAAGTGCATTTCAGACTTGTAAAAGCAGGAATATGATGCATGAATCATTTTACTCCTAAGAGAAAAACATCACAATCATGTTCCTTCATTTTTAAAAGCAAATTCTTTATTTATTTTATATTAATCAAACCATATGCCAATATCTTTGTCTCTGGGTACATTTATACTTTTAAAACAGTGCCTAATTGGAAATACAGAGCAGGTGCAAAACACATTCTAAGTTAAATAGCTCAAGAGTAACAGTGACCAAGCCATAGCATGGAGCAAACTATAGGAGAGTTAACAGGGCAGTTGCAAGCAAAAAACAGTAATTATTGAATTTCTGTGATGAGAAAGTTGAAAATACTCATGACAAAGTACATGAAAAAGGACATGATAGGTACTATTTTAAAGGGTAAAGGGTGTGTGGATTATCAGTGTTGGCTGAGTTCTTCTATGAAAGCAAGCTTGAAAAGATATTTTCTCCACTTTAATCTCCACAGATATTAATGAGCTAGGCAATAGTACAGAAAATGTACTAATCGTATTTATAATTTTTTTTATTTATTGGGATCAAGCTTACTTAAAAAAAAAATCTTAAAATCACTGTGCCAGAATGATTACTGAATATGAATATAACAATAGTCGAGTCTACAGATGTTCTGACAAATATGAGCAGGCACTAAGGAATAATAAAGATAGACTTCTGTAGCAAAATTCCTTCAAATAAAACTTAGTTAAGATATCAGACTTAGATCCTGAATTTCTTGAAGAGTACTGTGTTTCGTCAAAACGACTCAACCAACCAGCCATCTGCAGTCCCTTAATCAACTTTGTGGCCCTTTTTTGGACTTCCTCAAGTAAACGAAAAAACCAAAAAAAAACCAAAACCAAAACAAAAACAAACAAACAAAAAAAACCAACAAAAAACAAAACAAAACAAAAAACAAACAAACAAACAAACAAACAAACAAAAGCAAAGCCCAATCAAATAAACAGCAAAAAAGGTAAAATGGTCTCAGTGCTTGATAATAGCAGCTGCCACCAGCCCTGTCCTCTGCCCCTAGGAGAGGTCCAAGCTTGAAATAGGATTCCAAGTATTAATAATTAATAATGACTCCTGATCTAAAACTGATTGCTTATTGACAGGTTTGGAGAATGATGAAGTAGTTCTGCAGATATTAAAAGTCACTCAGATTAATGAGACTCTTCCAAAAAAATGCTCTTGATAAAGCTGGAAATATTACAAAGTCTATACAATTCCCTTGTTACAGCCGTAATTTTTAACCCATCTGTGCAGCATTATATACAGGAAATTCAGATCAGAAAAAATGGTAACTGAAAATAGAAAAAGGTACTTGTTTGTTTTCTTCCTGATGTGCTTCAGATATTCCAAAATTTTTGGGGAGATGATCAGCTAGAAAACTGTAGAATTTTACATTGTGTTGAAATGTTTTTCAATATTTTTCAAGATTTTTTAATGCATTCCCATTAAAATAACCACATTATTGGGCAGACTTATTTCAGATAACTTATGAACAATTATAGAAACTCACAAAATAATTTTTAAGTGCTAAATTTACAAGTTTCTTATGAAAAACACCAAAAGAGCACCTGTTATTGTAAGCTGTCCTCTTGTAATGAATTTATTTTTATACAAGTGATGGATATTTTTTGTACCTTGTAAGCTTTAATATTTGAACATATTTACTCCCTTTAATTATTTACTACAGAAATTTCCACTTTTAATTTTAATACATGTGGAAAATAATCATCCTTTCTTGTTAAGAATTTCTGTTTGAGTTATTTATAAATACATATGCACATATACTAAAAGGGAGACTGCAATGACTTTGCTCACAATACATACAATATACAAAGAAAAAAAAAGCAAAACATTATTTATTTGGAGATTATAAAAACCCCTCAACATATTATTCCTGTACTTTATTAAACAGAGAAATGATATAGACATCTATTATTAAAATTCCGAGAACTGGTCCATTCTCCCTTCCACAAGTATGGAACAACAAGTTGGTATGAAGGAACACAAATATTTATTTTGCCTGCTTATATATTTTTTTTTTAAATATTTATTATTCATTTTATTATCCAACATTACTGCTGTAAAGAACAGAATTAATAACATTTTTATTTACAGTATATATCCCTCTATATTCATCATAAATACTGGCAGTGTTGTTTATTTGGGTTAGATAGTTACATTCAGTACAGTTATTCCTGGTTTTTTTGGTTTTTTTTTTTTTCCTAAATTAGTATGTCAGTCTATCTAAAGTCTTAATAACAAACTTTTTAATAGTTAAATTTTTATGTGAATACTGATGGGAAATGTTCCTATTTCTTTAATGCAACTAGTGACACTTAATTACTGGTGACTTAGCAATAGCAGTTCATCATTTTTATTTTTTAAAGGATTCTACCTGTGAAGCAGTAATTCATCTAGCTACAGACCATCAGTCTGAAAGTATCAAATTTAATCAGATAAACAACCTAACCACTCATAGCAACTTCTGTGATTTGACTTCATTTGACAAGCCAACTGGACCAGTTTCCCTTGAGTTCAATGTATAGCTGGTAGATAGAGGAAGAAGGAGATCTTGGGAGTCTCCAGTTAGAAATTATATTCCCATACATTCAGAATGTACTGCTGCTTCCTAAGTAATTGGTGCTTCTACTCAGAGGAGAAGAAATGGCTGATTGCAATTTTTCAGACTTGCTTCATATTTCTAAAATAGTCTCAAATTTCACAACTTTAAGTTCCATACAACAAAACTGCAAGTAAAATTTTTCACTTGTATAAGAGATGTGTGAAGGAAGATTTAGCAAAATCAGGACTTCATGCACTTGAAAAAAATCTGGATAGAAATTTACTAGTAATTGTTGACTTGTGATCAAGACAAGAAGCAGAAATATCCTTTAAGACAGATTGACAATTATTTCTGTCAAGACAATAATTCTATTCACCATAAAAGTTGAAAAGATGAAAAGTTTTTCTATCATCTTCTGTACAGCACCAACTGAGAATCTTTGTACTTGTCTGAAACTTTTGCTGCAGCAGGACAAACTGAGTCTCTTTCTACCATTTTTTTTTTTTTTTTGCCGCTGCTCATAATGTGTAAAAATCATGCTGTGAACAAGAATGTAAGTCAATGATAGATGCATCCTATGGAGCAATCTATTTCTGGGTGCAAAGGTACTTGAATCTGCAGATGTTTTCTCAGAGGAGTGTTTCATCCTACATGACTAGTACTGTTCACAGAACCTGCTGGTGTGACCTTAGGGATCCACTCTTTCGCCCTGGGCTTACTCTGACAGGTGATCACCTTCTAATATTTTTCCATTATGAGGACAGAAGTAAGATCAGTAAGCATAACTTAAAGAATCCAGGAACAAGAATATTGAGCACATGGTGTGTGAAGGAGGAAAACACCTTCAGGGTGTATAAAGACAAAGCTAAATGTTCTTCACTCCAGTGAAACTGATGTTAATTGACAGTCTGTATGTCAGAACTTCAGGAGTTTGTTCTTTAAAACAAAGTGCCTGTGTTCAGGCCTAGATTTGTATGCATGAGTGAACAGGCATGTAAAAAAGGCAATCAACACCCTTTTTAGTACAGAGCTAGCTATTGGACTTACTGGACTTCAATAGGAAGGCATAGAACTTAGATAAGGTGTTTGCATGCCTAACAGTAAAAGAGCGAATTTTGCAAGAAGAATCTGGACAGATGTCTCTAATTACATTTCTAATCTAATTGGAGAACCACAGAACAGCTGAAGTTGGAAGGCATCTCTGGAGATCATCTAGTCCAATGCCTAAGCTCACAACAAGGGCAACTGGAGCAGGTTGCCCAGGACCATGTCCACTCAAGGTTTGAATATCCCCAAGGGCACATACAAATACAATTACTTTGGCAATCTGCTCCAGTGTTTGACCATTGTCACAGTTAAAAAAAAAAAAAAAATTGTGTTCTCAAGGAATTCCTTGAGCCTTTTCTTCTCCAGCCAGAACAGTTCCAGCTCTCTGAGCCTTTCCTCACATGACAGGTGCTTCAGTCCCTTAATCAATATCATGGCCCCTTTGCTGGACTTCCTCAAGTAGCTACATATATCTCTTGTACCCGTAAACACAGAACTGACTTATACAGAAAATAATTGGTCTTGGGCAAAGTGTAGGCAGAATGGAAGGCAGAATGTGTCTAGAAGGACCTTGGCAGAAGTATATCTGTACTTATATATCCAATCTAATCATGCAGGGGAAAAGACAGACTAATGAAATAAGAAGCACTAGAGTTACTGAGGCTCTGAAGCAGAAGGCCAGAGGAGGAGTAGGTTATAAAAGACAGACATATGATCTAATGAGCAAAAACTTCAAGATAAAAAGGGGGGGAAAACCTCAGAAAGGTATCTGTAAGGTATCAAAAAGGTATCAAATCATTGAGTGGGTTATGAGCAAAATTCCTTTTAGTGGATTAGTACTGTAGGCCCTTAGAGGCTGTAGGCACTCTGGAGATAAATATATAATATATGAACTCTGAGCATGATAGAGTGCAGGTGTTTTCAAGATACACAGTGGACAAGCAAATAACTCACAACCTCTCTGCTAGATTTATTTCTTCCTTCCATGTTTTGATTTTGATGTTAAAATTCCTTGAAATTCATATTGTGACTATAATGGTCCAAGTTTATTCATTAATTATTTGTTTTAGAACATCTTCACACCATAAAGAGATTTACCATTTTGCCTTTGGTTACTGAGACTCACTTATCAAAGAAAGAACCAGATGTTCTGTGCAGATAAATTATGTCTTCCAGCAGTGAAAACTTATAGGTTTTCCAGGTAATATAGTATTCTAAGTGAAATATATCTTAGCTAACTGCAAGTATTTGGAAGTTGGATGTCTGAACTAGTAAGCCAAGTTTATAGTTATGGTAGATGAAATAATACTGCCAAGCACTTCCAACTAATATGTCTTGGCTGCCTGTTTTGGGGTGAGATGAATTGTTCTCATATTATGCCTGACTTTCTGTTGACTATGACAAAAGGTGACGAGCCTGAAAAAGTTAGATGTTGAACTTTTAAACATCTCAGAATAGATGTGTTAATTTATCTGACTGCAGAAGACAAGAATGAGTAGCCCTCTTGTTTCTCCAGCATAAACTCTCTATACTGAAACAGAGCTTTATTAGATCATAAAATGTGAGATTTGCTCAAAATTTTGTATTAGCAATTAGAAAACATGCCATGTTAAAATTGCTTTTCTTTAGTCCATTCTCTCAAGAACACTTGAAAGAACGTGAAAACATAGGGGAAAAAAATATTTTCTAAAACTTACCAATTTTATGTCTATATTGGCTAAATTACCCTGGCAGCTCTAAAAAATGGGAATAATACTGCTTTTTCTAGACAGCAGCAGCCTTTGACAGGCTTCCAAAGGACAGTGATTTCTCCAAAATTCAGACTAGCTTCAGGAGAAGTAAGGAGCCTAAAATGCTGACTGTCATATTTCTTAAAGTTACCAATCAGATGACATTGTGTAGTTCTCTTGCTTTTACTGACTCTGAATGTGTTGGGAATACAGAAGAAAGATCTGTAAAGTTGGAATTGTATCTTTTGGTGTGGCTGATCTTCAAAATTCTTCAATCATTCTCTATGCAGCATATCAATACATTCTGGTGCAGCAATAAAGATATCTAAGTCTTTTCCACTTCTATTTTTTTTAACATTACTTTCATACCAATTAATATCCAGACTTTTAAAAATGCATGTCTTAGTTTTTCTCTCTTTTAATTAAAGCAAAGATCTGCCCAATTGCAGTCTTTTTTGAGCCTTCTACTTTGTGTTTGCAAAGAAAACAAAATAGTGTCATTTGTCTAGTTTAATTATGAAAGACATTAGAGGAAACTCATATGTTTCATAGTAGGTCAAACAACCTACCACACTTTCTAAAACTTTGTGGAGTATAATTCTTTTAAGTTCTTTGGAGTTCCAGATCTTAATGTATAACAAGCACATTTGCTAATTTAGTGAAGAGCTTGCCTTTGTTCATTCTTCATTTTGCTTACATTTACATTTTTATACAAGATACAAGTAGGAGAATCATGGTCAAGGAGGCTTGAAAACTTGTTACTATATAACATTATTGCAAATTTGCTGTATATTTCATCCACTTATACCCAGAAAACTACTATTTCTTCATACCACACCCAACAAGGAAAAAACACCCAAAGCTTCCAACAAAATAACCAAGCAAACAAACCAAAAAAAAATCCAAACAAGTTATAACTGAATGTGAAAAACCCAGCAACAGCTGATACATGAAGCATTGAAACACCGAATCTCATATAGAAGTTAGTAATATCATGAAGAAAGGTACAGTGTCCTTGGGATATTTGAGAAATTATATATTTGTGTGACCAGAAAAACTAAGTGAGATTTCAACTCCTTGAAAGAAAAAGGAGAGAACATCAGATACAGAAAAATATCTAAGGCAAGAGAAAACGGGATAATAAACTGTGATGTAAGAAGTTATGGAAAAATAAAATCCTGAAAAATATTGTGATGGATAATGAAGAAACTGGACAATCAACTGCAAACAGAAATATCTATAACTGAGGGCAAAAATTAGTAGCTATAACCAGAAGCTAAATCAGTTTTGAGTAGTTGTGGGAGCAGGCATAGACACATCTGTGTTACAGGAACATTAGCTGCACAAATACTACAGTGCATATGCAAAAGTATGACTTTTTTAAGCCTCCTCATTTAATCTTAGGTTAAGATAACTGGGAATACCTGAAGAACAGGTCCTGCTGTATATAACAGTTCAAGAAACTTAATAAAAAAGAATAATTTTTTTATCACAGAGGAAGAAGCTGATAAATAATGTGGAGTCTTAAAGGTAGTAACACTGTAATACATACAACAGTACCTTGTGACCTGAAAGACTCCTGACAATCATCAATCAATATAGATAACAAGAAAAAGCATTCCCTTTCAATACCAACCCACTGCCAAAATGATACCTTTGTAAGTTCCCTAGTATTTTAACAAAACAAAGTGTTGAGCGCTCCCATTGAAAGAGTCTCAGGTCACAAACTTAATTTATTTTTGCAGAAGAACCAGCTGATTTCATACAAAGCTGCAGCATAGTGAAAGATGAAGAAACAATATATATCTGAAAAAAAAAATAAAAGGAAAGGTGTAAAAACTACATAAAAAGATTTTAATTGTCTTTCTTGGTGATGAAGAAGCAAGTTTGTCAGCATAGGAGAAAATTTTATCCTAAATGGAATTCCCTATTACAGAAGATTTTAGAGATTTGCCAACAAATTTAAAAAGTAGTGTATTTATTATTTCAAACCAACACCCTTGTTATGTCTGTAAGAATTAAGAACCCTAACTATAGCTGTTTTGTACTGTATTGTAGAGCTTTTGTTACAGATGTATATAAACTAGTTTGGGTTATTGGTGATACCTCAATTTAAATTGGTGCTCAAGAAATTCAGAATTTCCTTAAGATTTAATATTTTTTGATCACTACCTAACACTGAACCTATGTATGTCTAACAAAAACTATACATATATTTCATTGTAATTAATTAATTTAATTCTGCAATTCTTGATAAATTTAAATTTGAATAGAAGATGGAAAGCGATGTCTCAACTGGCAGTTAGAAAGTAAAACTATGCTCCATGTAATATCTATGAAAATTGCCTTACTTTAATTATAACAGCAAAAAAAGAGGCACTTTTCTGACAGGTTAAATGACTTACACTGGCCTTTAAAACAAAATGAATTACTCTTGGGTGAGTAATAAAACATGGTGTTATAAACATTAGCACATTATTACCTATGTATTCTCCTGCATGTCCTATAACTTGTACTCATCTTAATAGCTATTCAGTCAGACTTGTGTTTCTGAAGGAATCATTACAGGTCTTGTAGTATAATATTTTAGTCATCCACAAATCCTGTAGGACAACGTTTCATGTGATTTAGTCTTATAGGATTACCTCACAGTCATCTAGAAATCCCTTTAATCCATCAGAAAATCCTCAGGACTGTTTTGTAAATGCACAAAGGGACGTAGATCTGACCAAGCCTGCTTCTTTCACAAAGAAGTTCCCTCAGGATGTACGAATCATGTCCACAATTTATGCAACGTTGGTAGCATTTTCCATTTCATTTTAATAAACTCTTTTGGCCTTATATCTTGAATTCAAGTACAAAACATATGTAAAGGCTTACATTAGCTCAGTTTATAGGACAATTTAAGATGATCTGCTGTATGTAAGATTCTGAAAAAATAATTCATTTGACAAGTAGTTGTAACTTCAGTAGGACTCAAGGTTAAATAAAAGTGATCCCTCCAATATCTAGAATCATCACCAGATTGAACCCCAACCGCAATTTCTGAGTAAATATCTTTCATGAATATACTTAATATATTCAGCTACCATCAGTGTCTCAGAGACAAAAATTATCTACAGAATGAGTCTCAGAAACATGGAAACATGGCAACAATACACATGTATTATATATATATATATATATATATATGCACACATGTACATATATAAATATATATACACAGTAAGAGATTGGCAATTTTTTAAGAGGAAGATTCATTCATATAAATAGTTGCATTTTTAAAATTACCACTGGAAAAGTTTGGAAGAGTTTGAGACTCTCTCTATATATAATGTATATGTACATATTTCAATTTTGGGAAGTGTCCAAGTGTGAAGGGATGTGGTTTGTAAAACCTATCTGGAGTTTTGACTGTTGAAGGATTTGAAGAACAAGAAGAGGAATTTCTATAGGTACAACTGCAGAAAAAGGAAAACAAAGGAAAATGCCAGCTGCTGAACTGGACAGGCAACCTGGTGACAGAGACACTAAAAAAACTGAATTGCTCAATGTCTTCTTCAAGTCATTCTTTATTGATAGACCTGCCTCCCACACTCCTAGGTCCTTAAGTCTCAAGGATAAATCTGGAGCCAAAAGGACGTATTTCTCCTTGAAGTAAAGTAAGGAAGATGGTAGTAGAAGTGGAAGATCAAGTCATGGAACATTTACCCAAACTTTAGGGAAGTTCACAGATTTTTAGAATGTACACTAACAAGTGCAGAAGAAACTTACCAATCTTTTTGTGGTCTGATTATATTTGAAAGAATGTCAAGGTCAAGACTGATTCCTGAAAACTGGAAGATGGCAAATAGCACATTTCTCTACAAGAAACACAAAGAGGAGCAACAAGGGAACTGCAGGACTGACAGCTTCAGCTCAGCTGTGGGAAAGTAATGGCAGCAGTAATCCAGTAGTCCTGTAAACCATTTCCAGACACATGAAAGACAAGAAGGTGATTTGGAGCAGTCACCATGGATTCAGCAAAGGGAAATCATGTGTGACTAACCTGATAGCCTTTTTATGATGAGATGACTGCCTAGGTAGGTGAGGAGAGAGTCATAAATGTTGATTATTCAGACTTCATGGAAATATTTTACACTGTGCCCCCTGCTATTTTCTTTGATGAAGTGATGAAATACAGGTGAGTTCTGCTTGCAGAATCATAAAGATAAAGCTTTCAGTTCCTTGTTGAGCTGTAACTGTTGAATATTACTTGAATTGGGAAAATTTGATAAATTTTCACTCTTTTAGGTCTATTTTTTAATCCTTTTGCTGATGTTTCTATCCCAAATTTTACCCTAACCTTGACCATGGGTGAAATAATTTTTAAAAAATTATTTAAAAAATACAGATTAAAAAAAAAATCATAAAAATAATGTTACTTTCTACACTATAGAAGGATCCATACAGCTCTAGAACAGAAATTATTTTTAGGTCTTTAGAAAACATGAAGAGATGAACATTATAAATTTTGATGAGTCCAATGTACAATAAAGCCAGACAGGAGGGAATGAAACCAAGTCTGTTGTTTCTTCTATATGACACAGAGAATATTCTTTTCCACTTCAGGCAACAGTTATGCTAAACATCCTGAACCATGACCTTCAGGAAGAGTAAGCTCTCACTTTTTCTCAGAATTGGTAGCTTTCCAACATGGGTTGATGCCCAGCTCATTAACCTTCCCTTGTAGTTGTACCAAGAAGGACATTGCTAACCTCAGGATTTACCCATCCCTCAGACTGTCTTGTTTTTGTTGTTGTTGTTGTTTGTTTGTTTGTTTTTTCCCAAAGCTTTTTTAATTAAAAAACATATTGCTTCCTTAAGAGAAAACCATTTTTAATGAGACCTGTCCAAGCGTCCTACATTTACAGCAAAATTTCTTTATCTCCATGTCAAATCTCTCAAAGAGGAACTATTATGATCTGGTGTTCTGATCTCTCTCAACAGTTATCACTTTGACTGCTTTACTTCACATCTAAAAAAAAAAACTCACCAGCTTTTTTCTCTGGTTCTCCTGATTCAAGCATATCAGGACCAATCCTAGTTTTCTAAATTTCAGACTTTTGCTGACTGGACAGAATTCATGTCTTTCTCTTCAAGTGCCCTAGGGCATGTTTCAAGATATATTTTCTGTACAGAGAACTGTCTGCCTGAATGGCAGCCCAGAGGCTTTCAGGTTTCCTCTATGTTGAGTCATTGTGGTTTAGTATCAGAGACTGAAAAATTAACATTAATGGCTTGAACATTTTTGAGGACTTCTGCCCACTATGGCAAGTAAACAAGGCTGAGACAAAAAAGATAGCCAAACCCAGCATCTGTCCTGAAAATCAGCACTGGAGAGGCTTGGGGTGGGGGAGGCTATAATTTAAAGGTTTATCTGCTGAGGCCAAGATTGCAACACTCACCCCACAACAAAGAGGGGCGGAGGAGAGGTTTTGGTTATGTGGCATAACCTCTGGTCAAAAGAAGTAAACACCCACCCTCCCTCACACAAACTGGCTCAATTGCAATCCCCCCACCCCAGGAAGGCCACACCATGGGACATTCACATGAGGGCAGCTGAGGGGGTGTCACCATCCATCAAAGACCTCCCCAGACTCATTGCTGAGGTCTTGGAACAGAGCACCCCACATGATTCAAAAAGATGCAATGGATCCAGAGTCTGCTGCAAGAGACTGTGTCAAACTTGCCCCCTCAGGGGAGGTACCCCACCTGGCCTAAATGTATTAATTCCTAAAACCCTATATTTTGAAGAACCATCGTCACCTGGAAGACCAGAAGAAGAGGATCAATAGGCTGCTATCGACATCTACAGAATGGTGATATTTTCTATTTAATCTGTCACTGTCATTCTCTTTCTCTTCACCCCAACACCTCTTTTTCTATTTATTTCTAACTCTCACTCTTGCTCACATTTGCTGTTAAATAAAATCAATGCTATTGACTTTGGCATATGGTCGCATTTGCTCCTTAAGTCAGGCAGAGATATCTTTCTAATAATTTTAATAACTGGATTTTAACATTTTGGTAAATACACTGTCTTCTCAGAACTCAAAATGAAAAGTGAGAATCTTCTGTTTCTGGTTTTGTGAGGTTTTTAAATTTTATTTTGTTGGTCAAAATAACTACTTTGGACAAGTGAAACATAAGAGTCTACTGAGTTACTTAAACATAGATATAAAATACTATTTTTTAAGGTTTTTGGTCTGGCATCCAGATGCTATTTCTAGCAGAACATGGTCTTTCACAGCTCTTTTCCATACTTTCAAGTCCATGAAGATAATTTGTTTATGCTAAGGAATTTGGGTAGATGTCTGATAAAGAGGATTTTGCATGTTGTCATGTTAAACTCTGAATATTGTTTCAGAGTTTAATTCCCTTAAAACTCAGATATGTCCTATGTACATGTCATTAAAGCATGCACAGTTTGAATTTCTTGCTTGATATTTAAAAACAGATTTGAGTTTGGATTAAAAATGAATTCTTAAACTTTTATTAACGACTTCTTCTGAAACCATTTAAAGTCTATGGCAAGGCTCCAAAATTACTTCAACTTTGAATCGGGTCATAAATTGTATTGCCCATATATCTTTGACCATTTTTTCTACTGTCTGCCAACTTTTCAGTCTGTAAGAAAGTAATTTTTTTACTGTTCTTAGTGATGTTAATTCCAACCAATATTATGTTACACACAAGATATGTAAGCTTTTCCTGAAGAGATGCAAAGAAGTAACAGGCATTCATGACAGTTGACACTATCTCTGAAAGCCATATTGATTACTGAGAGAGTCAAATAAGGATTTATTAATTTTAAAATAAAATTTAAAAAAAAAAAACCACTTCTTGACGTGAAATGTAATGTTTCATACAGACACTTAGTATAAGCAGAAATTACTTTCCCTTCATGGAAAATGAAAGGGTTTCTTCCTTACTATTAGCATTTCAATTAGAAGCATTTCTACTCATTTCCTTTTAAATGAAAGTATATAAATAGCAATAGCCCTTAAGTACTGCTTTTTTTTCCTACAGCAAAGAAAAATTATTTTTGCATTAAGAATTATAGTAAAATTTCTACATAGGAGTAGTAAACAGTAAACCAAAAACATTTCTTGTTTCAGTTCAGTAAATATACATTGATTTTCATACTGATTCATACTTATCCCCAGAATGGTCCTCAGCATTTTTCACTGATGCTCACTTTGAGTAGAAAATCATTCATAAAATGTAATCATTCCAGACAACTTTTTTAGGCTAACAGTGTCATATTTTTTGAAATTGTGTGGTTCAACCAAAACAAGAGAAATTAATGTAGATTTATAGAATGATAGTATTTTAAAATAGAGATATATATTTGGCAGAGATATTGGAGAAATTGAGATATTTTGAATTTATGAACTGAATTCTTTTGTGCAGAAGAAATAATTTAAAATGTCTGTATGTTCAATCATCCCCAGCCACTTTTTTTTATTTTGAATTTTTTTGGTTTTTAGTCTAAGGCAAAGGTGTCTAGAGTTTAGAATAGTTTGGAGGGAAATTCTGTGCTTTTGTTCATGTAATAATAAATATAAAAATAAAATAAGCTTTGTCCTTTAATAAACAAAACCCAGTAGAAAACTAGTAGTACTGCAAAAGTAAGCTTATGATTAAACAAAGTTAAACCAAGTACCTTTCCACTCAGTAATAGACAATATTAATACTAGGCAAACAACAAGACAGGAGTAAGTATGCTGAAAATGCTCTTGGTATTAAAAGAGCACCTAAAACAGTCTAAATTGTGACTATAGCTTATTTGTAAGCATTGCTTCATCAGTCTTCAAAATAAAACAATATCAGTGCTTCTTCCTGTCATCAGAGAAATAGAGGAAGAAATCTACTCATTCTGGCTTAATCCTAGCCTAGATGAGTTAGGGGATCAACACTACATTTACACAGAATTACAAATCAAAATTTCATGCTAAGCTACCTTAAAAATGTATAAAATACATTTTTATAAGAGAGAACTTTATCAGTGTGCAGGTGGCTGTGCACTGGCACAGGTTGTCCAGAGAGGTTCTGGAGTCTTCTTCACTGGAGGTATTTAAGAACCATCTGCACACAATCCTATGTCATGTGGTCTAGAATGACCCTGCTGTGGGTCTTGTTGAAAACAGCAAATATCACTACACACTCAGCTGGTCTTGCTCTATGACAACCAAGTTCTTGTGCCATGCTATGCCAATCACATAGGATCATATGTACCATCATACATTTTATTCTAAAAAATATGAGCTGAAAAGCAAGTGAGCCTTTGCAGATGAGCAAATGTATCAATTCAGTCAGGACTTCTGTCTTTAGTCTGAAAAGTATGTCTGTTTGCCACCATGTTTCATTTTTGCATTAAACTAAATATCTTCAGCATAATTGTCCTGGAATTATCTGTTCTGAGTTACTCTGTTTTTTATATGTTTTTCAAAACCTGTCTTCTTGGTTCGTACACTCAATCAAAAATTCAGAAATTTTTTGTTTCTTTGTGGGGAGGAAAGAGACAGAGAGGGAAGAGGTGGTGTCCCTCTCATATTTTTGTCAAAAATAGATGTAAACCCCAAAGGATTAACATTGAAATAAATAACTCCTTCTCAAATTATAGAATCATGGAACAAATTTTTATTTTTTTTTTTTATAAAATCTTTAGGTATATAAAAATTGTAATGCATTTACATTCTACATTTACCAAAACACACACACACACACACACATACACACACAAAAATAAAAAAAATGCTCCATGCAGGCACATTAGGACACTGGTTAATAACGTTCATCCTTTCTCCAATAACATGGAAAGGAAAAGCAGGATGAGAGTTTGGCTTCAGCTCCTGCCTCCTTTCAACTCCCCAGCTGGGAGAGCTTCTCATTGTCCTTGAGAAACTTCTGGACTAACTCCAAGTTTCTACATACATAAGAGGAGACCAAGGACTGTAATTAGTGCTGCAATTACTGAATGAAATCAGAGGTTTGCTGAATAGCTTACTAGTAGGTGACAAAGATGGAACAGCTATGATCCTTTAACAATAGAATGAAAATCACAAGAGCAGATATTTTCTTCTTTCTTCAGTGCACACCCTCTATCCTCAAGAGGAGAGAATATGGTAAAAGAGAGCAACTTCATTAGTACACTGCTTCAAGTGCAAGGAACCAATCCTCAGCCAAAATATCAAGTAGCAGCATCCACTGGAAATCATTCAGAAAGATTTCAGCTTCTTCTTGATAAGAATTATTTCATCTGTACAGCACAGCACTGAGCTCTGGATCTCCACTAGATTCTGTGCAGGGCCTCTATAACTGTGTAATTCATTTTCTGTAATTAAACAGTTTCCTCACTTCATTGTTAGGCACAATGGTGTCATGGTGTGGCAGCCCACCAAGGGGGGGTTAATGAACCTGAAAGTATCTACTGCTTGCATCTCACTGGGACATGAGAGCATATAAGAGCTAGAAAAGCATGCATTTGAGAAAGTGAGAAGTAGCACTGCCTTTTCACAAATGTCTTTGGGGGTGAAGCAAAGTGTCCACTGAATAAAGCCTAAACATTTTTTAAGGGAAAGGTAGCTGTTGAACTGGTGTAGGGAGCAAGTTAACAAGTAACAGGAACGCTGGGAGTACAACAGGAATGATGAGAGTGCAGTGTACCTTTTACTTTCACCCTCTTTTGTTTAGTATGATAGCTATAGCTTGAGAAACTCAGTATGTTCTATTCTTGTCTGCAGCTCTGTACTTGTCTGCACCTCCATACTAGTCACACTAGTACTGAAAATACATTTTCAGGACATTAAAATCCTTGGTTTTAATGTGATACTTTTTGAGGTATTATAATTGCAATATCATTATTGCTGCTGGCTGGGCAAAATAGAGTCACCAATATAAACAGTTCAGTCCTAATGCTGAGCGATGTAAATCAGTACAGATGAAATGACTGGCAAGAACTTAACTGCCAAACAGAGCAGATGATTTTGTTCTCATTCTGCCTTTTTGTCAGTGGAACATATGCAGTTTTTTGCCAGTCCAGCTGGGAATTTGACTAAAAGAAATTCAGAGGAATATTGAAATTACTGCCTCTCTCTTAAATGTTTGAAATTGACCAATGCATTGAAAAGATTTTAGACACAAAGAAAATGGGATCTCCTTAGGTATCATGATTTGGCCAAAGGCTCAGAATATTCATTAGGACTGTTCAAAGTGAAGGGAATCAGAATTATTTAGTCTAGCTTGTCTAAAATGAGATTAGTCTTAACTACCTTTTACAAAGGTAAATAATGTGTGTGTATACATACATATATATATAT
>VZRH01003702.1:121754-163601 GCA_013397555.1 Urocynchramus pylzowi
TTTGAGTTTTGGTTTTTTTTGTTTGTTTGTTTGTTTCAGAAAAATCAAATGGAAAAAGCCAAACCAAAAAAATGCACTAATATTAATAAAACCAGGAATCATTCAGGTGGAACTGACATGGCTTTCGAATCACCTCTGCACCATCTTTTCAGCGTTTACTGAAGAGATTAGCATCTTTGGTCTCTAAAGAGGAATTGTCCTTCACTTCCAATACCCTGAACTCCTTGTGGTAATTGATGTAGTTTGTCTTTCTTTTGAAGTCAAGTTATCCACATTAGACTGGAGTTTGCAACTCCAGTGTGAGAACATGGAACAAGTCAAGAAAAGAAACGTGATTTCAGCAAGGATGATATATGTTCTTCAGCTTCTTTTCTTTCTGCTGTTCTTCACCTTGATTTGTGTAGTTAAGGAGCAAGAAAGAGGCAGTGGCTTTTGCAGTGGGCTTGCTAGTCCTGTGAGCAGGAGATGGAAGATCTGTGGTTCTAGACACCTGGAGTTACCCTGCTAAATCCATATATGTCTCTTTATATTGTTTTCCTGTTCTTAGCTCAGTCTTTTATGAATGCATACATCATGAACACCAGCCATGTTACACACCGTGATTTGTTGTAGGATACTTAAATTGATCTATATGAGCTAGGGAGAATGCTAGAAACAGCCTAAAGAAAGGGGCATGGAGTTCTGCATGGGTAGATCTCTTCTCCTTCTCATCTGGGATTTGTAATTATATTGAAGCCTATTAAAATTGCAGAACCATGGATCACCAGACACAGGTCATATTTCAGATACATCAAACACAGTATTTTCTTCTCATACCAAGATGTGAAATCTCTAGCACTAACATCACACATTGCTGGTTTCCACTCACAAGTCAATCCACAAACCCAAAGAATAGAAAACTGCAGGGATGTGGCTAATTTGTAGAGAGGTAAAAGGTGTCCAAAAAATCAATACAATTGTTCTGTGGTAGCCAGTAAATATGGCAGTGGCCATTTCACATAAAAATCCTTCAATTGCCCTACTCCACAATAACTTTTGCTTGGCAGAATGAATTTTTATGTTTCAATTCATAGCCTTTATCCTGTCACTTTAGTACAAAATGTGCTATCTACACATGGTATAAAGTGGTAAACACAATTTAAACAAGTGAGATAGTATTTCTCTTTTTTAGTCATTGATCTATAGATAACATATTATATTAATTTAAATATGATCCTTATTTTTTTCTATTTTATGACTATTAAGTCCTCGTTTTTCCTACTTCCTGGAATTTATTTCTGTATTTTTTCTCTGTAGCTTCCATTTAGATTTAAGTTCTTTTCTTTCAGCCTACACCATTTTTTTCTTTCTTTTTCTTTTAATTGTCTTTCTTTCTTCCACTCTTTTATTTTAATCAGGTATAGCATGGGAAGTTACAGATATGAAGCTAGGAAATAGATCTCATACATTTACTCATCACTGATGTGATTCCCC
Organism: Urocynchramus pylzowi; assembly: GCA_013397555.1. Taxonomy (NCBI): domain Eukaryota; kingdom Metazoa; phylum Chordata; class Aves; order Passeriformes; family Fringillidae; genus Urocynchramus; species Urocynchramus pylzowi. Next base: position 123,228 of record VZRH01003702.1, read on the forward strand.
ATAGGATGGTAGTATTTGATAACAGAAGGAGAATTTAAAAATAGAAGTGGTTAGTACCAGAGAAGACCCAAAGAGAGTTGGAAAGAATACTAGAGCAAGCACAGGATTTTCTGACTTTCTTTTATTCCATTTGTACATGTAATGCTTGTAACATGAGTCTATCAGATGTTCTATTTGATAACCATTGGCTAAGCAGAAAATTCCAGAACTTTGGAGATACACCATATTTTATTCAATGTTGCCAGTTATTTGGCATGTCTGTAACTGCATACAATTTTGATTTTATGGATTGAGAATCATATGGACCTACAATTCTCACTCATAATCAGACAAAGAAAAATTGTAACAGTTTAGACTGTTAGATTTAATGTATGACTTAAACCTATTGTTTAATTTTGATTGTGTATTATATTTAACCTCACTTTTTGAAAAACAATTTTTAAAAGTCGTCTAAATTTAAAGTCGTCTAAATTTGATTATGCAGTAGCAGTCATTCTGTGATTTACATTAAAAAAAATTATTTTTCTCTGTACATTTTTAAGGGTAGGATTTGAATCCAAAGCACAATTTATTATATGACCCTATGAGAACAGGACTGGCCTGGGATATAGTCCACTTCATGATTCCTCAAGACCATATCTTGATTCTAAGAGAAATAAAGATTTCCACTGACACCATTTTTACCTTTCCAAAGGAAACCAAAGTTTATTATAAGTTTATTATTCTCCTGATGTATTACAATTTTGATACTTAAGGATAAGAAGTGAGGGCAGCTGCAAAAATCACAATTCCTTTGAGGGCAGGACATGCTCAGAGCACTCCTATTGGAACCCAGCACTTATGGCACCCTAGGCAGGGATTCCACCTACATGTAAATGCAGTGTTTGTGGAAAAGAATGACAGAAATTGTTGGGAGTTGGGTTTTTCTAAAAAACTTCTGTACACCATGTGTTTTGTTACAAAGATTCACAAAGAAAGAAACTATATAGTCAATCAGTAAGGAAATATTTTAAGGAGTTGTGTCTTTTGGTTGATTGATTTTGTAGTGAACTAATCTAAGGAAGGTTATGGGGTACTAAGGGGGTTTATGGGGTTCTTGTGTTTGTCTTTGTTTGTTAGGGTTTTCTTGTTTCTGCATATACATATGGACACATCTCCAAAGGTTTACAAGGTGGATGTCTTCATCTAAGTTAGTGAAGAGCCAGGAGAACAATTCTGTCACTTGAATGACTTGGTGTCAAATGCTTTTTTTAGGCATCTTAAGGGGCCAGAGTTGAATGTAAGGAAACAGAAACTTGTTTTTTTGTTCATAGGAGAGCAGGATAAAAAATAATAAATTAAAAAAAACCCCCAGATTCTCATTCACATTGCCATCTAGTGTCTCTCCACTACCAGCTGAATTAAATTGAAAGAGAAGTGAACCAAATACAATATTCAAGGTAAAAATATCACTGGAAAAATGAGTTTTCATGGAAAGTCAGAGTGAAGGCTAAAGTACTCATTAGGGAGATAGTCTACAAATTAATTCAAATGTAGTCAAATTGAAAAAAGTAGCATGCACATTTTGAAATGTTATATTACTATCAAAGTACACTTTCTTATTCCTCATGGACAGTCCAAGATATCTCTGCTACTGCCTTCAAAATACAATGGTAGGTGAAGAGAAGGAATAAGGTAGTTATTTCCATTCATATTTTCAGGTTGTTTCTTTATACATTCCTCAATACATGCTGATTTATTGATAATAAATCTGATTAAAATGAAAAAAAAAGTTTTAAAAAATCTTAGTAAAAGTCTGCTAAATAATTTATATTTATGACAGCATAAACATTTAAATAATGCAAACATTTTTTATGTCTAAAGTAGAAATATGAAAGTGTGTTACTTAATATTGTTGCTTCTTTTTTGTAGGTTCTATTTAATCTAGGAAATAGCAAATATATCAAGAATATATAAAAATAATATAGTACATGAATGAAACTTTCAATTTCAAAATATAAAATTTAAAGTGAAAATTATTAATGATTTTAGAATCTATATTAAATTATTGCAGATGATAAAGGATGCTTAAGCAATTTGAAGAATAATGAGCCTTCAAAATGATAGTGCAATATATCAAAAAAACCTTCCCTTTAACCTAGTACTTTTATTCTTCCAGAATATGTTGAAGATTATTTGTAAAGGAATATGAGCAGCAGATAGTTTACAACTAATATTTCTCTTTATATTGCCTCCTAGCCTCCATCAGTCTATGTATTTAGGATTCCCCCAGGTAGAGGATCCATGTTTCAACTTTCGTTGTTTGGAAATACTGAAATGAACTTGGACTTGCAGTAATGATTAATGCACTAAAGTTTCAAGAACTACAAATGAATGAATAAATAAATAAATAAAATCCTTTGAATTTGGGTAGTGGGAATTAGGAGTAACTGAAAGAGAAGTGTTGAAAACCCCCATACTTGTGCATTATATCTGTCGTCAGAACAGTTTTATTTTCATCCTTTGTCACAGCATTATTTTCAAATAGGTCACTTTTATTTGAGAGTCTTTAAAATATGTTGGACACCTGAGATCAGGACCATACCCCATGATCTTGCAAGAATTGCCTAGTATCCAACTTACAATCATATTAGCATTAATTAGCATTAATTCAGTTATCTCACTTTGGAATTCTTTTTTTCTGGTTCCTTGTCTTGTTTAGTTCAGTACCTTTTTGTTGTCTTGCTTACAGAATAAAAGAATAGGAGTGGTTAGGGCTCATTAACTTCCTGCATAAAAGAGGGCCCTAAGTCACAGCAGCTATTATGGTATTAGTACTGTGCTGTGGATAGTAATTTTTCCTCTGTTAAGAAACCTGCACAGAAGCACAAGATTTTACAGTATCACCTAAAGAGAGATGGAGGCCTTTCTTTTTGTGGAGTAGTAAAAACCTCTTTCCTGACATCAACCTAACACATAAGATTGGCAAAACAGACAAAATTCTTTTGCAAAACAATAAGATAGGAGGTAATAGAGGAAATGCAGAGTCTTTTCTTTTTCAGTGGTGTAGAGGTGGTTTAACAGGATATGAAAATTATGAGGCATAGGGAGAGAATACTAAAGGTGTTTAAGAAATGTGCTAGAGTAACATGTCCTGAGTTCAACTTAGAATGGAGCTGTTTTAAAGAACCTTCAAAAGGTAACTTCTGGACAGCTTTGGACAACTGAACTAGCACTCTGGGAAACTCTGGAAAATAATAGTTCATTAAATCAGGTAAACCATAATAAATGTATTATACTGTTCTGCTTCTGGCTGGGACAGGGTAAATTTCTGCAGTAGCCATTAGGGCACATAGCTAGGGCTTGTAAGTTTTTTATGCCACTTCACAGTGGATACTAGGAAAAGGCACTCTCTTCCAAGAAAAAGGGGTTCCTTCCCATTTAGGGGAGCATAGTGCCAGTCCCAAGCCTGAGGGAGCACAAGAATGATGTGGCTGTGGCTGGGTACAGTAGGCTTGGTAAGCATTTTGCACGTGAATCAGTCACTTTTGTACTGTTCATTTTCTTATCTCGTTGCTTTTTCCAGTAAATTGTTCTTATCTGAGCCTGTTATCTTTGCCTTTTGTGCCATGTGGAGCAGGAAGACAGGGAGGGGGAGGGTGAGTGAGCAGAATTGTTTGGAGCATGTCAGTGGGACAACTAAAGTAGGGGGTGCCTTTTCTAAACCACAAAATATTCCTATTAAAGGTTTAAAACTAGGCAGGGCTGACTGTCAGAAATCAGCCAACTAAAAGTAGCTTTTAGTATTAGAAATTAGATATTTGAAATTTAATGCATTTGTGCATGAAAAGACATTAACTGTTCTATAATAGAAGCTATGTGTATTGCAATTCAGGGAGGGTTTTATGACAGGAATCAGCTGACCTAAATATATAATCATATGGAGATATACTATATCTATGATAAAAATAAGAAATCTATGGATTCACATGAAAATTGAACAGAAATACAGTTAAAGGTCATTGTGAAAAACACGTTCACTCTCCTGTGAAATATTAAAAAGTTTAATAAAGGACAATAGGAGACAAGGACCATAGAGCAAAGGTTATTAGGGCCCGAGTGCAACTTGGCACTCAGTCAAGATCACACAGTTGTCTTTGGAGATACCCCTTAAATACATTTTTCCTTATATCAGCCTGTTTCATATTTGTAGAATATGCATAGAATTACTTATGCATAGTAAACTTTTTTCCAAAACTAGTTTATATATTCCAAGAAATGTTTAGCATGGCTCCTCCTTGGGTCTGCCTTTTTAGAGCATGCGTATGCCTTGATTGTGGTTTTAGTCCATTCTTATCATCACCTCCAGTTTTGGGTCTTGGTCCACACTGTCTTCAGATGGTAGTGTTGATAGTTGGCATATCTGTAGCAGGTTTTTTCTTCGTATGTTCATTGGATGTTGTGCCATCCAAGCAGGTATATTAACACAAGCATACTTATATCAGCTATTTCACTAAGGTTAATTAACAACAAAAATAAAAACTATATCATTATAACAAAGTTACTTTATCACTACACATACAAAATCTATTTGAATATTTGCAAAAAGCCAGTATTATAATATGTATCTATAACAATCATCAAACTAAATAATAATATTTCCAGTGGAATATTTCACAGGTTAACAAGCCAGAATGTTCAAGCAAAAAAAGTGAAGTTTTCAATCAGCTCAGTTTAGTAGAAATTATAGGTAAGAAGACTCTGGCCTTCTCTGACAGAAAGTAAACACTTCATGTTAAACCATGTAAAAACTTGCTAAAATAATGATAATTTGTATAACTCTAAATGAGTATTACATCAGGATGCAGTAGAATGATAATGTCCGAGCAGAGGTGAGTGTGAAAAAAGGGTTGAATGCATAAATTTGTAAGATGAGGTCAAGAGACATGAAGTCTGAATTTGGACATAGTGAGTTAATCAAACTGAAGAATAAAAATGTGGGCTACATCTGTCCTAATGTAGGAATCTGATTTAGACATCTGCATCTGACTGAATGACCGTGAACACCATTTGTAATCCTGACGTTCTAGGCACTTCTCAGATATCAGTATTTATTAGCTAAGGCCAAGTGAATCCCACAAGAAAAAGATAATTTAAAAAAACAACTAAAGAAACCCCAAATAAACAAACAAAAATCCCAAAACCCACAAACAAACAAACAAACACCCCCCCCAATAAACCAAACACAAAAACCCTAACAAAAACAACCAACACAACTCCCCAAACAAATAAACAAGCAAAACACAATAAAACCTCTAGAAAAGTATTTGTTTATAGTGATTTATTTAAGATTTGATCTACAGATGATGTTTCTGATGTTGTGCATGTATCTTGATGTTCATTTTGACCCTATTTATGCTGGACATCTCTGTTCACATTGCAAAAGCCTAATTATTGTTATTACCACCCAAAAGACACTGCCATAAGTTATAGGTCAAAAGATTGTCTAACATGACCTATAGTTTGTCAGAAAAATGTGCCAGCAAGAATGTGCCAAAAGCCAAAAATAAACTGGAAGGTGACTTACAAGCTTTTTAGTCTATTTTGAAATTAGTTAACCCCAAAGTCACAGATAGAAGCCTGCAAGCATCTAAGGTTGAATCTGTGGACGTACAAGTTTCTGCTTTTATACATATATAAGTGCATAATTTCAAATTACCTGTATGCACATTTTAAATACATAAAGATTTCACTAAAAAATTCTCTTCAGTCAAGATTCATATGACATCAGACCTAAAATTTTTAGTGCATTAGTATTTTACTTAGATAATACATTCATGCATCTTAAAAAGGACATTTCTAATATAGCTTTGCTCCTCAATTTTTTTTTCAAAACTCTTCTCATTAAGACCTTACATGTTCACTGTAGTGCTAAAAATACAAAAGAAACTTCATTATCTTTTACTGATGTAAAAATCATCTATTTGTTGGCAATATTGGGGCTGACATTTTTAAGGATTGCATGAAGCAAGCAATAAGTGACTTTGAAATGAGTGAATACAGCAAATCTGGCAAAAAATTTAAGACAGTTGTATTTTATGTTTATAAATTTTGTTTCAAGTAATCTACTTTGTTCATTGGTTGTGAAGATTATCCCACAACTAGCTAAATAGCTGTCCAATACTTTCTTTACTTCTTATATTAGTAGTCTAAATATTTCTTACTTATTATCTTCTTCAGTACTGATGTTTGCTTATTGAGACATGAAGAATGGATTCACCACCAAGAAAAGGTTTTTAAAAAATATGTACTTTTGGTGATGTAAGGATATTAGATATGATAAAGGGCAACTGAGAAATAAAGATCACTATTGGAGACCTGGTCTCCAACCAACTTCTTATTTCACAGTAATGAATTATCATTCCTGATATGAAAATGCACCTCTCTCTTGTATCATCCCTGTTTATCCAGGCAATTTCTTTTTACAATTTTTATTTTTTTTTTAAATTTTAAGTCACTTTACTTTTTTTCACTGTTATCAGGGTGGTTATAGGATCATCTCTTCATTTTTAAAAAAATTTCTTCTTATAAAAATAAAAAACAAAAAAAAAAACCTTTCATCAAGCATGAGCTATCCTTCTGTTCGTGTTTTTGTTTATTTCTGTTAAGGCTGCAATGTATTATATGTTTCAACTCTGTGAAATGGGAGAGAAAAGATTAAATTCTGATATAATTAAAATATATCCAGAATAACCATCCCTTGTCTTGCAGAAGAAAACAAGCAAAGCAAATACAAATTATTATTTTCAAGTATATAAAAGTGGTAAGTGCAAACTTATCATATAGGAGGTTTGCATTGTTGAATATCCTTCTTAGTAACTTGGCAAAGGTGAGGAATGAGGTGGTTTAATTATCAACAAAAATAGCTAAGCATATTTGGGTTAATCAGGTCTCAAGGATATTGTGAAGAACTTCAAAAGGACTTTGGTGAACAGGCAGCCTAATTCTGGATGAAATAAATTTCATTGAAGGCAAAGTGGTGAATGTTGGAGGGAATAATATGACCTACTTGTGTATGTCTGAGTTATAAAAGAACTGCAACACAAATGAAAAAGTACAGACACCAACATTGATAGATCAATAAAAAGTCCTGTAATGGAGGTCAAAAAACAATTGAAATGCTTGCAAATGTATGCACAAGGATGCATACAAGCTGGTGGTGAAAACTTATACATCTCTTCTTATAATGTTACTATTTAAATCAGAAGTATATTTTGGGCTAAACCACCATTTTTGTTTCTGGTCACACCAGTGAACAAATGAAAGGAAAGAAGAAAGGAATTTCTAATTAGACCTTGATATAAAATAGAAAGATTTAGTTCTTTCATTTTATTCTTAAACCAGATTTACTACTATCAGTAATGTCTGCTCTGACTCAGATGCATATTCAGTGATCAATGGGGCTCTGAAAAGAGGAAAATGTGTCTCCCTAATAAGCTGACAGCAATATGAATTATTGTCAAAGCTGCAAATGAAGATACACAAAACATAGGAGTCCTTTCTACACTTTTCAAAATTGGCTCCACTTCTAACTTGCCCAGAAGGAACTCATGCAAGATGCCTTGAGTTCTGTTATGTCCAGCATTAGGATTTCAGCTATTACCTAATTATCTGAGTATTTCTAATGGATGCAAATTCTGTCATATAATTCTGCTCAATATGAATATCCCTACTTCTTCTCACAAAGACACTATGATCTCCTTATTAAAGCTAGTGTTGTGCCTATCCTCAATGACATTAGAATACTAACTTCCTAAAAGTGATATCTCAGCAAAATTGTCAAATAACATTTCATTGCCTTCTAACAAAAGTCATGTGACAATTATTGTGTGTCCCCAAAAGATTGTTCAAGGAATGCTGAAATTTTTTAATTTCATGTGTTATTTTAAAATATGACCATTAATGTTGCCTGTTGTTTGACACAGATGGTTTGTATTAACTGTCTGTAGTTATTTTATTTTAATTTATTATTAACAGAGTTTTATACTATTATAATGTTCTCTTTCATAATATGAAAAATCTTTAAAAAAAAAAAGACACCAAAAATTCAGGCATTATTAGTAATTACTGTAAACAATGTATTTTACATCCTTTTAGTATCTCTTATATAGAAATGCTCTTAATTTTGATCATTGAAGTCATACTTTAAAACATTACAGTTAATAATATTCTCTGCTCAAAATTCAGTAAATTCCCTAAACATTAACAACATGAAGAGCTAAAGAGGTGGTGAAAGGTCTGGAGCACAAGTCTTATGAGGAGCAGCTCAGGGAACTGGGATTGTTTAGCTTAAAAGAAATCTCAGGGAAAGAGACCTTATTGTTCTTCATAACCAACTTGGAGTATGTAACAAAGTGTGGTTGGTCTTTTCTCTCAAGTGACAAGAAATGGGGTGAGAAGAAATTGTCTCAAATTTTGCCAGGGGAGGTTTAGATTGCATATTAAGATAAATTTCTTAACAGAAAAGTTTGTCAAGCATTGGAATAGTTTTTTCAGGGAAGTGACTGAATCTCCACCGCTGGAAGACGTAGATGAGGCAGACAGAGACATTGTTTAGTGACAGATTTGTCAGTGCTAGGTTAATGGTTGGATTCAATGATCTCAAAGGTCTTTTCCAACCTAAATTATTCCATGATTCTATGAAGTAAATTATTTAGTTAGACCACTGGAGAGTGATCCTCCTAAAGACCCCTACCCTTGTTTCAGTACCAGTGTGGAAACAGGTTGAAAAGATAGAAGGGACACTAAGTCAGTGCCAAGTCAGCAAAATTTACAAACTGTACCATACCTTTCTCATTAAACAGTGGAAACCCAGAAATGCTAAGATACTAGGCTTTCCAGCAAATCCAAATGTTAACTTTTTATTAACTTAGGAAGGTTGACAACATTTTTTAAATTTGTCACTAAAAATAATATTTTAACAAAATTAAAAGGATTTTGCAGTATATTGTTGATTTTACTTATGTATGGTACTAGAGAAATATCTTGGTTGCTCATTGTTTTATTATAATCTGTCTCCACTTACATCTTCTAGTCTTATGTAACATTAATTTTAATGTAAATGTTTCATAGTAAGTGTGCAATTTTCTTGTATTTTTCATATAAAAATAGAGGATTTTGTCCTGATTAAAACAGGTTTTTTCATTGTTGTAAAGGCAGTTTTCCATATTAACTTGTATTTCTTTGTACATGCATTTGTTATTTATCCTTTTGACAGGAAGCACAAACAATTTCTCAAAAACACAGTTTACTTTAATTTGGATTGCATTAGTTGAAAAAATTCAGAGTAAAAATTGTTAGCAAATTTCTGGTGAAGCAATTATAATATATCAGTTTATTAAAAACAAGGGGATTTATGTTTTTGGTTTTTTTTATGAAGTAGTTCTGTTTTTACAATATTTTAGTGCTTTGATTTTTTCAGTACAATAATGCAGCCCCATAAGACCAAGACAGGCAGGACTTCTAGCCAATGTAATATGGATGTAAGATCTTGAAAACACTAAAAAACTCAGAAATTCTCAGTTATTTACTTCAAAGACAGATATCCTATCAGGAAAGCACAAGAATAAGCTCACAACTTTGGTGCAGACCAGAGAGTCCACCATTCCAGGGTGGGTGGTGCAGAAGATCCAACAGTCAGCTTTGGAATAGTTAGCTATGCCAGGACTTCCATGCACTCTGGCTTTAAATCCTCAGGAAAGTTTAATCCAAAGCCCTCAAACTTGTTCAAATTTCAAGTGTAGCCAGGCACTGTACTGAAGAATGACCAGTTCAGACTCTGGGAGCTCAGAAAACTCTTAAACATATCTGACATCTTGTCAGTTTTAGAATTCTTCACCAACCAATTGTTTTCCAAGGACAGTATAAGTGTTATATCAATATAGAGAGATAGAGATGCATGTATTTATGCACATACAATATATATGCATATATAAAAATCTATAATATATATTAGAGGCAGCCTGAACTTTATTATACAGTGATAGAATATGTCTAAAACCATTTCCAAATATATATCTGCAGTAGTTCTAAATAGCTGATGTCTGACTGGAAAGTGACTCCTTCATTTAAGGTAAATGTGTTGCTTTACTGTGCAGCCCTTATGGGAATACCCTGACAAAATGAGTCTCCAGTAAGGAAGGATAAATGACTCATAGTCACAAGCTAATTTGTCACATATGCCGTTAAATTTTCTCTTTTATATTTGTAAATATTGAAGATTAGTTCTGTAAGTAAAGCAGTATTTGTTTTCTTTATTATCAATTAAATTTATCAAATAGTTTATTTTTCTTTTAGTATGTTTAGCAAAGCCTTTCTGATCCAAGAAATGGTAAGGTGGTTTTTTTTTTTTTTTTGGTTTTTGGGGTTTTTTTAAAGAGTATTTCATTCCAACCTAAAGATTATACAGTTGGCACAATTAAAAGAGCTCAAAAGAGGAAGCATTTTGCTGGGCATAGTATAGATCATTACTTTGGATCTAATCAGAAGTGGTGATGTGGTAGTTTAAGGGTTTGGAGGGAAAAGTGCAGATCAGAGTAGGCTATGAAAGGAATATTTTTTAATAAGAGAGAAGCAATAATAGACATTTAGGGGTTTTTTAGGGATATGCATGATGAGTAAATACTTATATAAGCCCCACTAATGTTCTCACACACTTATTCAGTCTCATGTAATGAAAAACTACAGGCTTTAGTGAGACAAGAGGAAATATTAAAACCTTATTATCCAAAATATTTTATTTTGAAAATCTAAAATCAGCAAATAAAATCCCCCTGCAATTTAACTGAGTGGGTGACTTTAATTGGGAAAGATCAAAACTCTCACATGGTAGGGAAAGGCTATTGTAAAAGTCAAAGAATTTCAAGACATAGAATTTGGGAATTTCAGTGTTTACCACATCTGAGACAAAGTAAACAACTATGTATTTTCCATTTAATCCTGAAAAATTGAGAAGACCAGGCCCCTGGGTTTTGAGAAATCTAAAGCAAGAAATAAACTAATAAATTGATTATTAATAATCTCAGAGCAAGCAAATTGCACCACCAGTTCTCATTCAATTTCAAATATGAGTCTGAACTGGCTCAAATATTTTGTACTCTATAGTGCATTCTGTTCATCCCTTAGTATGATGCAGATCCTGGCTTTTTCACAGTAATGTCTGTTAAATGTATCAGTGTCATTTTTCATCTTTGTGACATGAGGAATCAGAGAAACAGAAAAGAGAGTGAGAAGACCATCTAAAATTAGTATTGATGTGAGCCTTTGAAAAGACTTGCTGTAAGGTTCTAAATATGAAGCAAGTTACACTGCTTCTGTTCCCTTCCCATCAGCAATTATTTTCTTTGTTGTGGATATTGTTTGAGATTACCTTAGCATGGAGCCAGTTTGAGATTGCTGAGGTGGATTATTTTATATGGTTTAAAAATAATCAGACAAGCCAGAACAACTTGTTTTCTTGCTGAACATGATCCTTATAAGAACTTTTAATGTACTAGTCTTTGTCACTTAGTACATTAAATCTTGTTTTTGCTAATATTTAGAAACTTCCTATTTCTGCAGACTGTCCAGATGGTAAACTTATTTTCTCTAGAACTTGAAAAAAGAAAACTCAAAGAAATGGGATTAAAAAAGTTTGAGTAAATTAATTTAAAATTTATAACGGGCAATTTGCAGATAATTTTTCTCTGATAGTTGCTCATATGTCTAGTGCAAAAGAAGATAAAATAGAATAAAATTGTTAAATTTGCATTTTAAATGTACTAGTAAGTGATAGATAACAGACCTCAGAGGTCAAGCCTTTATGCAGAAGAGGCATATGGCAGATTCCTGCTTAAGATCAATTACTTTTTCTGGTTTAACAAGTACATCAAAAGTACTGATGTGGTAGCATCATGTTGGTTACCATGCCTGCCTCTTTTAGGGGACCAACACTGATGCTCTTACATTGCTTTTCTTCAATGGTAAAGCATTTTTTCCTCATATTGCTAGATAGTTGAACATCTGTTAGGAAACAGGGCTCTCTAACCCTTTTCTAATGGTTTCGTGCTATTTCCTTTAATGAAATTTTAGATAAATGACTGATATAATTATTTTACTTTACGATGCATGAGAATAGCTATTGGTAGGTTTGGTAGCCAGCCATAGTCCATGTTTCTATTATCAGCATTTAACACCAGTTCATGTCACCACATGCAAGTAGTGGATCATTCCGTTGCAATATTGATAGCAATAAGATGTCTTAAAATGCAGCAGTATGAATATTTCATCTACTAAACTCTACTGTGGCAGCAATTAATTTCTGAATAAATACACTTTTCAGCATGGCAGCATGTTTAGCTCTCACCATTCATCATGATCTTTTTAATAATATCTCCTGTTGACCTGATCATCTGGACTGCCTACTGCAAACCCTCTACCATTTTGCAGCCCATTAATTTTGCAAATTTTAATTGTGTCCAGTTTTGACAGCTTTAATTTTCCTGATATCTTGAAGAAGTCTTATGAAAAGGTGGAAAATTATTTAAATTAGTGCTGCAACTGATGCAATATGTAGGACTGCAAAAATGGGAAGAGAGGAAGGCCAGAAAAAAATTAAAAAAAGATTATAAAGTTTTTGTCTGAATCTAAATGCATGTTTAAGGTTAAATAGTGACATTAGGCTGAGCCTTCAGGGAGAGAGGTAGCCAGTAATTGCTATTAGTCTCCATGACTCTCTGTTTCAAACGTTTCTTTTCAGATCCACTTCCCCAGGCAATTTCTGATGTGTTCTGGGTGAAGCAAGTTAGTACACCTGCAACACAGGGTTAGCTCAACTAAGCCAGAAAAAAAAATTAGCAAACCTTGTTCCTCTATTTTTCTCTTGCTCCCAGTCACTGTGTACTTCATTAACAACATTCCTGAGGTTAATCAGAGCTTTTCACTTAGAACATTGCTGTCCCAGTCACCATTCCTTCTGGGGACAATTGAACAAATCGAAAATGAGGCAATGCGCTAACATTTTTTTGTAACAACTTTCAAACTGAGTGGAAAAATATATTAACCTTCTTAAGAAAAGGAAGTGAGGACTGTTAAAATCAGGTTAAATTTATGTGTTTTGGGCATTAATCTCTTAAAAACCAGTCTGGCTTATATCCAGCTGTTTCTGTACCCTTTTGTACAGGTGACATACTTAGTTCTCACGCATCACAGAGGAAAATCAAAGCCAAAACAATGCTTACTGAAGACTTTTGATTTTGCCTTGTCATGTTCTTTTAATTCTTTGTCGTTGGAAAGCTTTGTCCTAATCTTTCTTGAGAGTCTATAACCTCCAAGTTCCTTTTTTGACATCACAGCTATTTTTCTGCCAGTGCAGTTTAATATGCATAGCTACTGAAGCTTCAAAGTCATCAGTTGACAAGCTGGTGTTTGAGATATATATGTTAACTGCAAGGAAGGAGAAAAACTCCTAGTTCAAAGGAAACAGAAAATAAATGCTCCGTTAATCAAGAATGATTTAAAAAGCAACTTCTGAGTATTTAAATAATAGAATCATCCTGTTACAGTGGCAACCATGTCAATCCAAAGTGCTTTGATTTGTTTTTGTTAAACAAATGCACTTTGTCTCCTTGATTAAGTACTACAAAAATAAGAAAAAAACCCAGCCAGTTTCATGTCTTTTATTTGAAATTAAGGATGGTTTTTAATAGACTACTTAGAAACATATTAAAGATACAGTTGAGCAATTCCACTTGTACTGATGCATACTTACATTTTAAGGCATGAAAAGGTATTAAAATGGTAGAATTAACTTTTAAAAAGTGCACAAGCATTCTCTTAAAATGGTGATGGTTGCTTCCTTGTGTAAAACATAACTAACACGTTTCACCGAGCAAGCAGAAAATACCCTCTGACATTATTAAAGACAAAGTTCACTGGACATTACACCTCCTATTTCACATGAACTGCTTGTGCTCCCATGGGCACTTCTTCCAGTCACATTGCTTGTCTTAAGGATATGGCACAAGCCCTCTGCTAGAGGATATCAGGTAAGGTAAAGTCACATTCTCTTTCTATAAGCAGTTTTTCTTTGGCAACATAAAATCCCTTTAAGTAGAGTATGCAGTCCCTTAGTCTTCCTGATACTAATGTAGAACATAAGTTGTTTGACCTCTTCTTCTTCCCCTTCACAAAAATAAAAAAGGAAGAGAAGTACTAAGTGACTATAAAATGGTCAGTTATTTGATTAATGGTATTTGAATAAAAGATCCTGAGGAGATTCTGTCCAAACCTCAAGTCTCTTAGGCTAAACTCCAGAAAATCCTTTAACACTATGGCCTGAACATTTTTAACCTTTAATTGTTTTTACTTTTATTGTCTTTACATTCTTAGTTTGGTTTGTTGCTTCTATTTTTTTATTTTAAGCAGGATTGAGTAGGTTGGAACTCTTGTGTCTCCTATGAAATGAACAAGCATCCTAATTTTGGAAGTAGAAAAAGAAAAACCAGACTATTATTCCTTCTCTGGAAAATTAGTAACCAATCTGAACACTAGGACCTCTTTTATCATAATCTCTTTAGCCAATTTTTTTTTTTTGTCTCCAATTCCTTTCTTTTCTGCTTTTTCGCCCACAATATCTGCTATAGACTTCAGAGACATGTCTGTTAAACTCTATAATAAATTCAAAATGTAGCTTCAAAGAATATCTCTGCTAATTCCTTTCATCTCACTTGTATGTGAGATGAGTTTCTTCCTCTTCATTGACTTCTTCAAACCTCCAATATTGTTCAACATTATACCTGTCCCAGCTTTCCAAGCTCTTATTTTGTACCACACCACTACTGTGCCAAGGATGGTAAGTTTTATCAATCTCATTATAGCTGTCCCACAAGAGTTGTTGTGCTTCTTGCTATATTGTGTTTCGTTTACCCCAGTTCATTCAGACACTATGAATTTAAGAATTTTTTTTCAGAATGTCTTTGCTGCTGTGACACTTTAGAGAAATGAGTTGATGAAGATTATCAGCTTGTAACATAAACAAAAATATGCAGTAAACCAGACCAGTAATTAACTTGCATTCTCATAGTCTCTTATTAACATCATTGTTCTGTACATGAGCTTGGGAATGGAGAACTACACTAGAAATCAGAAAACATAATTGCTGGCTGTGGTAGGATATGTTCCATAAGCTGCAATTTTCAGTTAAAGTAGATTTAATGTTGAATGGGATCACCTTTCATAGTGCCACTTGCTTTCAGCATTTACAGGTAATTACTTGTGAAGATTTTAGATTACTATTTACCTTACATTCAGTGCACAGGAAAAACCACATAGAGTTTTCACATGGGAATCAAACTCAAATAAGTGTTAAGATTAATCAAATCAACCAGAGGAAGAAAGCAAGGGCACCTTCAGCACAAGCAGGCTTTTAGAAATAATGGACATGAAAAATAAACTTTACTGGTGATCCTAGAAATTGAGTTACTTCTCACTTTAGAATAAACTAGAAATCTGATGTGAAATGTAAAAAATATAAATACAAAGGTCAAGAAAAGAAATAGGGAGTTTCAACACCCTAGATTTAAAGTAAAAAANCAATGTGTAATTTTATACTGAAATCTTCATGTTGAAGTCTTTCTTTTAAACTTAACTGTAGCAAATTTTTAGCCCAAAGAAGCAGAGGCACTCTGCTTCTTAATGAAACAAAGTGAAAACTTGAACCTGCTGCAGACGTACTAAATTTAAAAAAAAAAAAAAAAAAAAAAAAAAGAATAAAAAAGAGAGGTAGAGAAATAGCTACAACATCCAAGCCTGGCAAAATATATTAATTATTGAAAGTTATACTTGCTAAAGTTGTTCATAATACAGAAAAAAATATTTGAACAGTAAGAAACTCTGTTAGCCATTTCTATCAGTAGAATCTACAATAATAATTTTAAAGAAGTGAAAAAAACTAAGGAAAAAAACCTCAGAAGATATTGAGCACCATGGCCTTCAAATTAGTTGAGTAGACTATGCAGTTCAAGAAAATAAAAAAAGCTTTTCTGTTTTCAGTGAGTGAAATATCTAATTTAGCCCAGGGTCAATGTTTGAGCTCGTAAAGAGTTGCTGATGGAAACCAGATACACTTGATTTCATATAAACCAAAGGAAATTAATTTTTGTAAACAAGAAAATATAATTTTTAAAGTAAGTGTGGAAATAGAATTCATAATTACTCTATTTCTGCAAAACCATGCTAGAAAAGCAATGCTCTGCAAAAGCATGCTAGAGTAGAGACAACTAATAGAGTGTGTAAAAACACTGTGATTCTCAGATGTCACTAAGACAGCTAAGCCTAATATTTTTGCTGAGGAGTTGATACACTTGCTGTTGAAAAATCATTCATAGCAGAATGAAAGTGGTAATTGCATTTTGCATTTAAGCTTTTATGCAGCACATTTTTCCACTGCTCATATTCTGGCTAAACAGAGGTGGCATCACTGTGGTTCAATCTTTCACCCACCTGAAGACTTTATACTATGATCCACTCCATAGTCATTGTTTCAGTGCTCCAGAGTACTTAAAAGTCACTCTAGGTGACAGTGTACCCTGAAAGATGGGGAAAACTACATCAAGAAAAAATACAAAACCAGCATAAAGAAGATATCAACAGCTCTCTGCCTACAGAATATATACACAGAAAAGGTTAGAAGCTTTTGTCTTAACCAGTAATTTAAGAGGTTGTCTTTCCGTAGTTTCTTTAATTTAAATATTTATTTCTTACTTTAAATAAAAATATTTTGTTTGAATTGACTATTTGTGTGCTGTTTAGAATAGGAAGTCAAGTGGTACAAAATGTGCAAATACTAGAATATTAATTTCATAGCTCTTTAAAACACGCTTAAAATTGAATAGCTAGAAACATTGGGGGAATTTTTTTTTTAATGACAGGTCTAATTATATAGAAACCATTAAGACAATCATGAATATTAATATGTGTATTGTTGGTCTTTGACAGATAGAGGTAAAAGTTTTGTTTAATAATACTGGAAATGGACTTAAATTTTGCAATAACAAAGAAGGTGATTAGGCTTAGTCTAAAAATATTATTAATCTGTAATGGCATCTGTCAACTGTTAAATTACATTAGATTGCATAATCTATAATCAGCTACATTACATGTTTTTTCTCTCTCATTACCTGCCCACCCAAAATATTCAACTCACAAATACTAGCATTCAGTCCTTATTTTTTAAGCTATAATGCAATAATAGTGACTGTACATTTAAGGGTATAATTTTTCTGATGAATCATTGTTACTAATAAATCACTGATCAAAATGTGTCCCTTAAAATTATTTCTCTTATTATAGTACTGTGGGGCAGGAGGAGCTTTTTTGTGATTTCAATTGAAATGGTCAGTAGTATTAAAATATTAATGCTCATGAACAGTAAACTGCAGGGAAGGTTGAACTGTAGGGATCTACAACTCTTGCTAATAATTGCAGATTATTCCCTACAGCATTTTTTTTCCCTTTTTTTTTTTTTCTTTAGTTTTGGTTTTTTTTTTACTCTAGTGACTAATTTTTTCAGTTTTATGTTAGTAACAGTTTAATTTTGGTAATTAGTCCACTGCCAATTATGTAATTAGATCCCACTGTATTTAAACCTGAATGAAGGCAGAAGAAAATTTCTCTATATCTCAGCCAACTTAAAATTAAGCAGTATGATTAAGCTCTGTTACCTTTAGCTGTCTAAAGCTAGATTTCTAGGTTAAGCTTTGCTGTGTATGCCAAGCTAATCTCCCTCTGTGAATTCTGGAATGTGATGGAACTCCACTTATTTAGATACCTCTCTAGTTCAACTAGAGAGGGACCGAAGATGACTTGTTTGGAATAGGTGTTCACCTAACTTTAGACAGGTAGTGTTAGATAGCTCTTTCCCTGAATATGATATAAGATAGAGCAACTAGACTCAGACAGAAACATGAGACTACAAGGAAACTCTGACACAACATTAGACAAAAAAAAATCAGGAGTGATCTCAAAACATCATCAGCTTAATTGCTACTTTTTCCTAAGCATCATAGCAAAGGAGAGGTGTCAACACAAACATTGTTAAAGTGTTTTGTGCATGATTCTGTGAAATAGCAATGATGAAGGGGAATGACAAGGGAGGAATCATAAAGAATCACTTATCCTCCTGTTAAATTTCTAATTATCAGAATCAGGAGTCAGCCCCTCAGTGCTGAATCAAGGAACAAAGTAGGAGTCTGTGAAAGTCTTGAAAGATAAAATACATCATTTATGTTTGACTCAATATAGATACAAGTGAAGGAACATGGAAGAGAGCTGTAGTCTGAAGTCAATGATAAAAAATTTTATTTCCAACAGCATTCATAATGAATAAAAGTAAAACATTATGTACTTGTCAAGTTAAGAAATAAAAAAAAAAAAAAAGAGGACTGAATAATCAAAGATGCTGGACTAGGTTTTAGGCATGTGGCTTCTCCTTGAGCATGTTGGACATCAAGAATCTGTAAGACTAACATGTAACCTGGGTATGACAGACTAGAGAGCTAGCATTAATTTGAAAAGTTTAGATTTCAATGACATTTAGTGTGGAATTTAATTTACCTAGCTATAAAATTTATAAACACTTGCATATGGATGGATCTCCTTTTATGGTAACAAACAATAACAGGCACTTTTCTGACATATTTCATCTTACCTTTAAACAAGAAAATAAGTGAAATAGCTTAAAGAGAAGACTAGAAACTCTGAATCTTAGGTGACAGCTAAATATTTGTATGAAACGTCAAGAGACAGGCAAAAAATTTTAGAAGTCAACACCTTTGGACTAGAAAAACAAGCCAGTGTAAACAAATCAGAGGCACCTTTTAGAATACTTGCTTCCAACTTACTAAGAGGCAAAGCAAACTTTCTCTTATGTGCCTGTTTTGTTTCACCAGGCTAACCACAGGCTGCATGAGCTGTGCAGATACTGTCACCTTCACTCCCCCAACTATACACTCAGGAGAGCTCCAGAGAGATTTTGTTTCAAACAGCAAACAAGGGATGCCTGTCATTCCTGCTTCTCTACATATGCTATGCAAAGTCTGTAGATGACCTTCCCTGTTTTTTGCAAAGGACAAGGAAGAAACCAGGCCATAGTGTTTAATAGAATATGGTAACAGAAAAGTTTAGTCTAAGCTATAAGCAGTTTCAAGATTGTGGTCTTCTGAAAGTCATTTGCTACTCTGAAGTCACCAAAACTTTTGATAATAGAGAACAGTTCATGCTTTAAAACATACAGCTGATTACCAGGAATATTTATTGGAAGTCTATACTCCCATCTCTTGAATATATTAGCAACATATTTTGGATTTATAAAGTCAAATAAACAGGTGATGTACATCAACACAATGACAGAAAAAGAAAATAATATTCTTCATTTTGAAACAGCATCATGTTTGCTCCTTGTTGCTCTCTGAATTTGTCTATTTTTTCTTTTTGAACAATCTGCATTAGTTTTTATACAGAAAAACTTTGTTTCATAGTATAAAGATATTTATGCATATATTTAGAGTTAATATGAACAGGTTTTGAAACAAAGATCAATAGCTAAATATGCAAGAAACTCATTTTCAAAAGAAACAAGAAATATAACAAGACTGTACGGCAGTCAACACAGAATGTCAATTTACTGTCTTGACAACAAGGGTAATAGAAGTCTAATCCAAAAAAGGAAAAAAGGTAAGAAGCTTAACCTTGCTGGAGTGTTGCTGTGATAAATACAGTCTCCTCTGCAGTTATTCCAGCTGGATTCAGGATACCAAAAAAGAATGTTGCATTACTCTGCACTTTGAAATATTCTTGTCTCTAGAGTTTTTCATAATTAAAAAAAAGAAAATGTTCAATTATAATTAAGATTTCCTTTGTGGTAGCCTGGTTAAGCATTTAACTGTATTTAGTCTCAGATTTGTGGAAATAAAGACCTGTTATCAGAAAGTCAATTCAATGCAGTGAATTTAATAAATTACTAATTTCTATTTATTTTTTTCCTCTCTTTTGGAAAATAAATAAATCAATAAACACACTTAAAACTAGAATCCTTTTAAAATCATCTCAGCTCACCCCTAATTTGTAACTGTTAAGTTGGAATCCAGCATTTTCCAAATTATAACGCTTGACTTGGAACCTGAACATGACACAACTTCATTGTGACTGGGAGTGAGCAAAAGACAAGAAAAAATATGGATAAAAAGCTTAGAGGAGATAACTGAACAGGGACAATGAAGGAGAACAGAACAGTGGGTGGAGTGTAGCAGAACAAAGAGAAAGAGGGCACTGCTGTTGCCTGCAATGAGAGATATATAGATCATTATTTCTAAAAGAGAGTGAAAAAGAGGGCAAAAGAAAGACCTAGAAAAGAACTGAAAGTGAAATAAGTAAGTACAAAATATGTGTGGGACTGGAAGAAAGAAAAATCATTAAAGTCCAAATTTACTCTTCTTAATAAATAAATTTCAAAAGGCTGCTGAATTTGTAAGTACAATTTAAAACTGTATATCTATACAGTACAATTTATAAACATATATATCTGCATTAGTAATCCTGGGATTTCTCACTAACATTGAGGCTGGGTAACAAGGACTGACTTGTATCCATTCTTTGATGTGCCCTTACCTTCCAAAACAGAGTGACAATGTCCAAATATGCCTATTAGGAATGCTTCCTTACTCATGCTCCCTCCTCAATGGAGTCTGAAAATAACTAGAACCACTTTTTATGAGATGAAATGATTCTGCAGAACTTCATAGAAATTTAGCAATAAACATGATAGCTAATGTCCACTAATGTTCTTTGTTATTGTCTAATTGACCAGCACATCTTCAGCTACAAAATACATGAGATTCTCTCTATGATGAATCTGCCTTGACAAGGAGATTTTTTAGCCATGATACACTGATCATTTACATATCTGAATGCAGAGTAGTAGGTCCAGTGGTATTGTAAATCTTGGTAAAGTTACGAATAGGTCTATAAATCTTAGTTTTTAAAAACTTTGTATTCTAACATGAATTGAAAAGTTCACACAATTAACATTTTTGTGAATGAGAATTTTTTTTTTCCATATTTAAAACTAGATTCAATTTAGCATCAAAAGTACTGTGACCTCAAACTCTACTGTGAGGAAATATAAAATTTTTCATATATTGTCGCAATAGTGAAAAGTGAAGCTCCCAACCATAATAAAGAAGCCAAATTGTGTAAAATTATAATAAAATATGTTACAAAATAAAACTATTTTCCATCTTTCTGTGATATTAAATAAAATCCACTTCATCTATTTCTCCTCAAAATATACAATGTCATCAGTGAAATTAGATAGGAATCCATTAACTCCCTGCATTACACAACTGTACAAGAAATTTCTGGTGTCTGGGCAGATGCTGCACTGATTTCCTCAGAGCTCTGTGTTATTGTGCCTTGAATAATGTTTCCCCATACAACTGCCTATATCAAAGTTGCCTGGCTTTAGGTTCTAAAGATACACAGGTTTTAAACATGGTCAATATTCTAATTTTTAAATTGTTTCCTCAAGTAGTGTCTTCCAGCAGCACAATGCTTCAGCCCTACCCCATTGCAGGTAACTTAAGGGTGCAAATAAGTAAGTATTTCAGAAGAAGAAACAGAATGAATTTTCTTTTTCGTGGACTATGTTAAAGAAAACTGAGTTATTTGACTAGGTAGTAATTCATCACATTAATTGGTAGTATTTTTTTCTAATTTAAAAACTGGAACAGGAAACAACAACAAAATCATGCAAAATTTAAAGGAAGCAGAAGACATGCTTTAAGAATGTTGTCTATAAAAGAACAAGAAGAAACATTCCAAGTGACAGAAACCAAGCAAATTAGGCAAAGTCCCTACTTTTATCATTTCCATTTCAGACACCTCTTCATGTTAAATATTTTTCAGTTGTTCACATTCTGGAATTTACTCTTGTGTGTATAGAAACTGGATGCATGTTTTTACTCGAGTCTGATTTTTGTACTTCTGGGCCACTGCACATCAGGATTTTTCATGCCTTTCTACAGCCGTTGTAAGATAGATGAGATATGATTAAGTAAAGTCAATGTGAAAACCTGAATTAAAATTCATCAAAGGGTTAAAAGCTGTGTTCTCATCACCTAGGTTTAGACAGATAGCTCTGACAGCACTAAATTCTGCATAAGGGAACTCTTCAGTGCAAACTCAACTGTCACTACCTGTTCAGCCACTTCTGTAGTGCTGTAAACTTTCACTTTCTGTTCAATATCTAAACTGGCAGATGAAAAAAACCCCTCTGATTCAGATTTTGCAATAAGACAATGGAAGTTCAAAGCACAGCACAGCCAGATTACTTTCAGATGACAGCCTCCATCGTGGGACCTACATGCAGGAAGTTGTATACAGAATGAAAAGTAAGATAAATCTCTTTAAATTGTGGTTTTTTCACTCTTCCAGACGTCTGGCTCCCAAGTTTGCCTTCTGCTAAACACAGGCTAAGAACGTTGCCACCCATGTTACAGCCTGAGGACATAGAGAGAAGGTGACCATTTCCACAGAAGTAGCCCACATCAAAAACAAATAAGAGCCAAAGTTTTTGACATATGTAGGCCTTCAAGAAAAAAATTATACAATTAGCTATTTTGCTATTGGTACAAGTTGGCAATTGCATTAACAGGCTGAAGAGAGAGGCCTAGTTTCAACAAGTCTCACTAATGATGTAGGAAATTATTATAGAGATATTAAGGATATAGGTACACTTGAGCTGCTGTAATAGCCATAATGCATTCTAGCATGGTGTGAGTGCTAACAAAAGTTAATATGGATATGCATGCCAGCTCACCACAACAGAATACAACTTCTCTGTCTGCTTTTCCAAGGCTTGAAGACTTCTAGAAATAGGTAGAAAAGAAATGGGTCTTGCACAATTTTTTGTCTATATTAATTAATATTTAAAGGAGTTTATATTTTTACACCTTTCCAGCCATGACTTTTAACAGAGGAAAAATCAGATCATCAAAATTATAGGTATGTGAGTGCCAAAAATGAGGACATAAACATATATCTCGAGGAGAAAACTTGTATAAATCATAAATGGTTGTATCTACGGTGAATTATTCTAATGAAACAGATAACTATGTTTTTTTTCATTTTGTTATGACTGAAAAAATTCTCTAGATTAGCAAAAAACTCACAAATATGCCATGAATTTTCTCCCTTCTCCCTCCCCCCTGCTATGGGCTGGAGAGGAGAATAGAATCAGAGGCACAAAAGGCAAAGATAATGGGTAGATATAGGAACAATTTACTCAAAAAAGCAGTGAGTTAAAAAAAGCAACATTAGCAGCAAATATATTAATAACAAAAGTGTACAACAGAGAGAGAGAGATTCACATGTCAGAATGTTCACCACAGAGCCTGCAACTCAACTGCAGCCCTGCCAGCTCAACCAAAGGAGAGCCCTTCCTTGTGGACAGGGATTCCCTCTTCCCCTGCCCCTGGCAATGAGGTGAGGTGACATACAATAGCATCTGGGTCCTAGCCATGTCCCCTTGTGACTACTGTAGAAATTTAACCCTGTCCTGCCTGGAACCAGGACAGCTTTTTTAAACAAAACCAAACAGAACAAATTTAGGCCATAGGACCATAAGACTAAAATCAAAACAGAAAAGTAACTGGTACCTGAAAAATGGCAGAAAATACGGCATAGCAATATTGTGGAATGGATTTGATACAATTTGATTTTTGTGCCTTTCCTGCATAAGAACAGGAGAATTTGTTCATTTGAAAATGACCATTGATAAACTAAATTTAATGGAGTAATGAAATTAAAAGGCACCATAACAAACAATAATAGAATACAAAAATTTAACAAGTGTTATCCTTTACTATTATTTTAGAATATTGAAGATAGTTTACTCCTTGTAAAGGAAATAAATACATTTCATATTAAGTTCCAACACAGTAAAACAGTTTAAATTACTTCAAAAAGGACATAGCTTCACTACTCACTATTAGTTCATTTTTCATTTGTTTGTGTGAACTTCAGTTCAAGTTCTGCACATGGCTGATAAATTTCTCAGCAGCCTTCCTTTCCCAGTCATGATGCCTTAGGCAAGGCCTATGTGGACAAAAAAGAAAGGTTTAAAATATATACTATTTCCTAAATTTTCTTCTCTCTGCTCTTAATAAGCTACCGTGCCTTGAGACTTCCAAAGCCCACATGGTTTTCAATCCTCCTTGTGAACGTGTAAGTTATACTTAACTAAACAATACTGAAAGGTGTATCTAAGCAACAAAGTTTAGTTTTGAAAAAGTAAAAAAAACCTACTACTTTTAGTACTGTATCTACCAGAACATAAAATAAACAGATCCTCTTGCCATTACCAATGGTGTGGTATACTTGAATAATAGTAAAAACATTCTGAAGACATTACACTGTTATCAGGCTTGAATTTATTTTTTTTAAATGAAAACCAAAACCAAAACAAAAAATCCCAACGCAATATGCTTTGCCTATATTTTCTTTTATTTTGTATTCTAAATTGGATTGTACAACATGATCTACCAGTTCTTAGGATCAATACCATACATTTGTCATTTTTTACAAAATTTATGGTTATAATCCCATAGTACATATATGCAGGAAGAAAAAAAAGGAACTAAATCAATGTAATTACTCAGTAGTTCCAGTTTTATATATTCAGAAAACCCATCTTATTTCCTTCACCATGCCTTTTTCTGTCTCTTACTGAGGCAGAAATATCTGTTCCATAATGTTCCTTTAAAATAATACAAATTGCAATATTTGAGTATGTTTCAGTTTTTCTTAGTTAATAGTTCAATTCATGTTGGAACCACAGAGACCCCGACAAGTTCATAGCCAAACATCCATCAGCACAGTAATTTAGTATAAATTCCCACACCAACAACAGATTTAAAGCACATTCAGTTCACAGTTCCATGAATATCTCTTGAATTCTTTTATACCTTATTTAAAGAGAAGTAGGAGTTGAACTGACATTTGTTCAGCAGATGATGTATGCAGCAGCCTACAATATGTGTTTAACAAGTACAAAAACTCTTGGAATAAACACTGTAACTTTTATTTTTAAACACTCATATTTTATGATTGGAAACACAATTCCATAAGAGGAGGTTCAAGACACCAATATTACAAGTGGAAATACAGACTTTAACTGAAAGGTTAATTCATTGTGAGAACATTTCAGGAGTCAGCAGAGGTGATAAGATACTACAAAATATCTGTGGGCCTATCAAAGATTTCTTCCACACAAGATCAGTTCCTCTTCTTCCACAAATGAGTTAATTTATAGACCACAGACACAAGTATTGTTTTTTTATTGATGACAGCAAACCTCTGTGCTCTCAGGAGCAAAAAGCTCATTTGTGACCATGCAAAAAAAGGGGAAAAAAAAAAAAAAAGGTGCTTTCAGGAATATCCTAACAATAGGAGTACATTTTTTGTGAAGACATCTTGAGGCATCCGAGTTCAACAATAATGTTGCTATTTTATGGAGGCTTTACAGTACACTCGTGTAGAAAGATGCTGGCATTTGGGGGAGAATACAGAGAAAAATGTCTTGGGGCTATTTGGGGGTTGAATAGGGCACAAAACCTCATCATTAAAAAAAAAAAAAAAAAACCAAAAAACAAGCAAACCAAAATGTCTTGCATGCAGAAAGATTCAGCAGTAGGAGATAATTAAGATGATAAAATAGAATTTACCCTAGGAACTTGTGTCATATGCCTTGGGGTTCACTAGGAAAATTTCCCAGTAACTGACATCAGAAAAGTCTAGGTAAAGAATGTGCCAAAGCCTGTGACATCTTGAATATATTTAGATGACCATTTTTAAAAATGCAGCAAAATATATTTTACTGCAGAAAACTAATTTTAATCAGTTGAGCAGATCCTCTGCCTTGCTAAATTATCCAGTCATCATCTTACCAAGAGATGAAACAAACACTGTTTTCCAATACTTCAAATTAAATAGTACTTTAAATATAAACTAGCTGAGAGTCATGTTATATAAGGTTCTCTTCGGCTTACAACAAAACTGAAAAAAATTTAAATGAGAGGCAGTGATGCATAAGCTCAATATATTCGTACAAAGTAGGGTATGTTAGCTTTGCCTTGTTAAATATTTCTTAAGCAATTTTTAATTGACAACATATGTTGAACATCACATAGCAATGTGTGCAAAGCACTTTACATCTGTCATACCCTCCTGAAGCTAATCCCTCTTTCATGTGCTAGCTTTCTTTGTATTGCTGCAGGCTTTGTTTCTATTTACTATCTTTCAAAAGAAAGAGAGAAAAAGCCAGGCTAGCTGTCAGTGAGAACAGGCTTATTTTACAACGATTCTAATTCTATTAATCTTTTGACCTGATATCTGCTAAGAAATCATTATAACCAGGCAATGATTTGCACAGAAAGAAAAAGTCAAATTCCGTTTCTTTCAAGGTGAGAGAAATTCCATTTATTTTCAAGGCTTAGCGATGGCAAATGTTGTCTGAGAAACTTGGTGGCCTTCAATGATAGGGTTACAGCATTTTTTTGGTAACAAAAAAGTATGTGGTGTCCTCTATCTAGATTTGTGCAAAATATTTGACACTGAGTCACACAGCGTCCTTATGTCTAAACTGGAAATACATGGGTTTTTTGGATGGACCATTCAATAGATAAGGAATTCAGTGAGGAGAGAAAGCAAAAGCTGAACACACAAGCAAAGCAAAACAAGGAATTAATTTACTGCTTCCCATGGGCAGGCAGGTGTTTAGCCATCTCCAGGATAGCAGGGTCTCCATATGTAACAGTTACTTTGGAAGACAAGCAGCATCACTACAAACATACCCTCCTTAACTCCTTCTTTCCCCTCTTTATATACAGAGCATGATGCCCTCTGGTCTGGAATATCTGTTTGGCCAGTTTGGGTCTCCTGTTCCAGCTGTGTCTCCTCCCAGCCTCCCATCACCCCCAATTTCCTTGGCAGTATGAAAAGCAGAAGAGGCCTTGGGTCTGTGTAAGCCCTGCTCAGCAGTAACAAAAACCCCTCAGGGTAGATATATCATCTACCTTGTGTTCAGCACAAATCTGAAACACAGCCCCATGCCAGCCTCTGTGAAGAAAATTAGCTCTGCCCCCACTAAAACCAGCACACTCCGTTGGAGATATTCAAAAGTCATCTGGACATGGTCCTCTGCAATGGGCTATAAGTGGGAGGTTGGACAGAGTATATAAGATAACTTGCATAGTTTTACATTAGTTAGTAAATGAAACAGTTTTCTCATTCTGAACAGAAAATATCTGAAAATAAACCCCCCAAAAACAAGTCAGATTTTTCTACTGGAGCTGTAGTCTTTACTCAGGACTTTTTGTATGTAGTGCTTGCCCAGGCTGTGGGAGCTTTTTTTTGTACTTGCACTAGCTGACATTTTTCTTTAAATTTTGTGAAATAGGCAGGTATTATGTCACAAAAATGTAAGATCTAGCATGAAATTGGAGAGATTATGGGTAATGCACCTAATGTATTGTTTCAATTTACTGTTTAAGTCTATCTACAGCTTTTCAGCATCTATTTCAATTGAAGTAAAAGAGGAACTTCTTAATCACAATAGAAGGAGGGTCAATGTGTAAATACATTTGTCATCATTACGCCTGATTTTTTTCCTTTCTCTCTATATCTGAAATAAAGAAAAGGATGTGTTAAAAATCTTACCTTGTGATGAGGGTTGTAGACATTTATGGTAGTGTATGCAGTGCTGTCAGGAATTCAGTGGAGCCCTCCTAACCTGAGAAATTACACTTTGCTGAAGAGAATGGAATTTTCAACATTTGCTTTAAGTAGTGATTACCCCCTGGAAGGAGGAACAAAAAAAATAATGTGAATAGAAGTTGTATACAAAGAAGAGAGCAGGTGGAAGACTAAGAGCATAGTTCTACATATATTTTCCTTGGAAGTGAAGCTAATTTAAGAGGTCCTCACTCGCTACACAAATACATACACCTTGATCCCCCACTGCTTGTTCTCATTCACCATCCTCTCTTTTGTGCTGTTGAAAACATTTGTAAGGCCATAATGTGGAATGGACCCCTGAAATGAACTGTTTTAATGAAGGAGTCTCCAAGGTTTGTTATTCACATCAATGATTCACTTTACAGCACAGCATTACAAATAGTTGCACTGGCACATTTGAAGAAGTGACGAATCCTAACACAGAGGCAGGAATCAGCAAGTGGTGTGAGAAAAGTGATTTTTTTAACCAGCTTGGCCACTGAAGAACACATCAACCTGAACTCTAGAAACCCAAGGGGAAGGAAAAGGTCTGCCAAATTCTTATGCTGCTTTGCATAATAAAGGCTTTCCTCAGTGCAGTTCTGTCCTGACTTCAGGATTTTTGCTTAAGATTAGTCGTATAATAAATGCTGACTTGTTTTATTATAATTATTTATTACTTATATTATTTTATCATTAGATCATGCTGAATTGTCTTTTAGAGTGTTCAGTACTGGAATGGAAATGTTTACATCTGTTTGATGGGATACAGAACAAATTGGGAAGATTTGATTATTTTTCTTCATAAAAAAATGAACCCATTTAGCCTGGACCACATAAACAATCCTTGTTTATCAACAACTTGATTCAGAAGATAAAGGGAATTTGCATAGAAGTCTGATCCTTGAAAAATCTAAAGAAAATACAATTTTGTTTTGTCCAAAACACAAGGAAAATAAATGTACCCAGCTCCCAAAGGAACTGAAATTTGAGTTTAAAGCATAATTCTCCAAGTTATCCTTTTCCTCTTTCACTTATTTTACACTGAAGATGTTTTTCATCAATAGCCCAGAGAGTCAGATACGAGTAATTCAATGTGCCATGATTAATGATAGTAGGATTACAAAATGTAGTCACTTTCTTCTTTCTACAATGCAGAATATTTACTACTTCTATCCTATTTTCAAAAATAATGAACCCTGAAAAAATGCAGATTTGTTTCATGCCATCACTGTATACACATATTAATAAAACAGATAAAACCACAATTCTGGACATAATATTAAGGACCAATGAAATATTTTTACCAAAGCAAGTATATTTCCATACAGTATCTTTGTAAAGGCATGTTATTGTAACAGATATCCAACAAGAAAATATTTTAAAGTTCTTTTAAAGTCACTTTGGACTAAAATAAAGCCTAAATAAATAAATATGTGTACAAAAATTTAATCAAAATTATCAAAATCTTTGGATGTTCTGCTGTTAAAAAATTGAATAGTTTACATCAATTATCCACATAAATTCCTTTCCAGTCTCCACTGAGCTTACTTTCTATCTCTTACAGGGAAATGAGAAACAATACCCACTTAAGTTCACTCAACTAAGCCCAGAGAATCTGATTGCAATTCCCTTCTCAGCAAGGCAGAAGTGCACTTTTTGTCTTTACATTTCAACAAGTCATATTTCTAAGATGGTTTTTAGTAACAGTTTGTAATATGATTTCAGTGTGAAGTGTGATTTGCTTGAATGGAATTTACATTAGTCCTTTCTGCATCACCTGTTGACTAAATAACACTCATATGAGAAGATTTAAATAAAATATGCATTCAATTAACTTCCTGAAAAACATTTTGCACTAAATGTTAGCTAAAATTCCATAATATATGAACTAAATAAGAAACCAAACATAATTTGGTATGATTCATATATAAACATATATCAAGATTTTCATATCAAATATCAACTAAGAAAAACCTCAGAAAATTGCTGCCTTTACTTATTGCTACTGAAATGCAGCAAAGATTGCCTTTATTTTCAGTAAAAAAGACTCAAAAATAAGAGGATGCTAAGATGATAAAGATGGAACATAGTCATGCAACAGAAAAATAACATTACCATGATGCTTTTTCTAGTCTTAACATTTTTGACTGAAATTTTACAACAGTATGCTGTCTTATTAGACACTGTCACCACAAATTTTCCCAGAAACAACAACATAAAGGGAAGCAGACCTTTCTCTCATATGGTTCTCCAATGCATCTAATCTTTCTTGTAGAATGAACTCTCTAGGTCTACGTAGTATGTTTAAATTATAATAGTTTGACTGCTCACTTTTACTAACACAACCTTAAAAATCTTGTGTGTTGATGTGAGTCTTCTGTTCAGATTGACAGCAAAGTTAGGGGAGACTATCTGAAAACTAAATTCATTATTTTGGTCTAGTCCAGGTCTGATAAAGGATAAACATTCTTTTTACTCACTGTATTACCAAAAATATAAAAAATAGAAAACAACCTGGTGAAAACACAGATATGAGAATGGCAAGGAAAAATAAAAGAATAAGGCAAATTAATTCAATCATCCAAATATTTAATAACTCTAGTAATTTCAAATCTGGCTTATTAGCAAACATATAAAATTACATTATTCTAAAACCCCACAGAATCAAGATGCTGTCAAGTTAGAAGACAATCACATAGCACAGTCAAACCTAGTATCTGCATTTCCCAGCTTTGTTTATCTTAAAGCCTATGAAGTGACAAATTCTTGGAATCTCTTTTAGTTGTAAATGTGGAGGGAAACGGAGGGAAAGCAAACATATCCAGGTATGGCACCAGGTTTACTCAAGGTTCTCCTACCACATCAAATACAATGCAATGAGTTTGCAGTCACTTTTGTTTTTCAAATGTATCCTATCAGTGACAACTGACATTTTGTACAAATAGATGTACTTTTTTTTCCCATGGCTTAATTAAGGGATCATTATGATTTTTCTTTGTCTTAAGTAAGCTGATTCTCCTTCTCTCTCCACTTTTCCTTGGACATCAGGCAAACAAAACTTCCATGAGACCAGACAAGTGTTTTGGATGTTTGAACATTGTCGTGTTGAGTGCAGTAAGAAATCTTTTTGTCCAGCTTATTTTTTAAACTTGAAGAAGAACACTTCCCTGAAATGCACCCAAGCATCCAAGAGAAAGATGCTGTCTTCCAGTGTTGCTTTTGAGATACTGTGATCCTACGCTACATGAAACAATAATATGTAATTTTCTACTAGATCTTCCCCAGAAAATGCAAATCATTGTTTTGGTAAACACTCTTGGAGACACAAAATTCTTCAGACATATCAACCGCTGGCACTGGAGAAAATGTCCAAAAGAGGCAGAAACTACATTTCAAAGAAGCATACAATTTCATAGGAAAAACAATGGAAAACTGGAAGGTTTATTCCATTCAAACCTTACCTTTTTTTAATAAGTTTAAAAATAAAACAGAAAAAGAAAAAAGAAAAAAGAAAGAGTAAAAGTTTGAAAAATCATAAGAAAATGTGGCCTTCTGGTATAGTTTTTTTTCAGCTTCTCAGTTGTTAGGTCATTTATGACACCAGTAATTTTCGAGACAGTTGCATCTAGATGAGGGTGGAGTGCTCATGTAAGTCACTATTTGAAAGGAAAAAAAATGTCTTGGATACTGAATTGGAGTCCCTTGAGACTAATCAGAAAGGATTTGCTGTCATTTTGGAAAGCTCCTCCTTAAATGAATATGCCTTGGGGCAGTTATCTATGAGTGTTCAGGGACAAGAAGGCAAAAATGATATGTGTTCAAATCATGAAGGAAATAGACAAAATAGGTAATGTCAATAGATGTTTCAATTTTGTTTGAAAGGTATTTAAAGTTATTTGTTTCAAGTTTTGGGGGGGGTTTGGTTTGTTTGTTTGGTGGGGTTTATTTTTGTTGTTGTTTTTTGTTTGTTTGTTTTTATTTGGCTAGTGTGTAAAATATTGGGAAGAAAGCAACATTATTCAGACAGCTTTCTCATAGAACATGTAAAATGGTTTATGTTGAGACTCAGATTTTATTGCTTGACTCTTTTCAAAATTACCACATTTGTATTTATTTGAATCTGACCAAAAACAAAAAGTGGAAAATGGCTAATTAAATTGATTTCTGAGCCATGGATATTGGGAGGGGTGGAGGAGGTAGAAGTGGGAAGGGAAGGGAAGGGGGAAAGAGGAAATGAGGAGAGAGAATGAGAGAACAT
Source organism: Urocynchramus pylzowi (assembly GCA_013397555.1). Taxonomy (NCBI): domain Eukaryota; kingdom Metazoa; phylum Chordata; class Aves; order Passeriformes; family Fringillidae; genus Urocynchramus; species Urocynchramus pylzowi. Next base: position 155,335 of record VZRH01003702.1, read on the forward strand.
CTTTCCTAATAGTTATGCTCAATATGAGGTACATTCTCTTTATTCTCTATTTTACAGGAAAAGGCAATAAATAATTTTGAACACATAAGTTTTAGTTGTACTCGTTTGATTTTTGTTTTTCTCACAAAGCCATTTTTCAGGAATTGGTTTCAATTGTTTTTGCACTTGATAGTAATTTTGCATTTACAATGTTTTCAGTGATTGAGGTTGTTAGTCTTCGAAGGACAGCCAGGCAGTAGGGGAATCTTCCTGTCTCATCCCACCTTTCCCTCTCACTCTCAGTACTGCTGTGCCAAGCACCTCTGGTGCTCATCAATAACATAATATTGCTGATTTCCATTTAGTCCCATTGCATATCAGAGGCCTAAACTTGCAGGAGAGCTGACACAAGACAAGGAGCAGTATAGGACTGAAGTCAAGAGCAACCTCACACTAAAATTATAGATCCCTTCCTGGAAAACTGCAGTAAATAAAGCAGTGTGAAGGTTTTACCATGCCACAAGATTTGTATACTACTAGTCCCTAGCAAATACTTATTTAAAAATACATAATGGCCTGTGACTAATAAAACACACTGATGTGTTTTCATTTTTGTTGAGTGGGAGAAACAGAGAATTGCTAATGCTTATAGAAGCAGAAATGGCTTTTAAAAAGACTTATTATCCTGATTAACCTGACAGAAATCCCTATAAAATCAGCCTACTAGAAGCAAGGTAATAATGTGCCAATCATGTGCAAAGTCCATAGAATTTAGTACTACATTAATAAACTGTGAGGCATCATATGTACGTGTTCCAGCTAACTATGCACTTCTTGACACAAAAAAAATATGGAATAATAATTGCAGGTTTGTTTGTAATTATCAGAATAAATTACCCTGATGTTTTAGAACATAACTCTCTGTTACCAACTATGTCTAGTTTGTGACATCATCTATATTTATCTTTTATTTGTAGTCTAAATTGGCTCAAAAATCTGATCCATGTCCTCAGGATCTATTTAATAATTGCAACAAATGTTATACAATTTGAATGAAGTGACGGTTTCTCAGGCTTATGGCTTCCTTTTGGCATTACAGAACGTATCACGCATGTACAAAATACATCCTGGTATGGTTTTGGCCCATACCAAATGACACACCATGTTTTCTGCATATGAATAAGAATATAATAGTGGCTTTGGATCATTTACAATAGATGGCCTTGTTCTATGGAAGAAAAAAGCTTAAACTGGTGTAAAAATTACAGTGTGCTACTTAACACTGTAAAGAGTAGTTAAAAAGCTTAAACTGGTGTAAAAATTACAGTGTGCTACTTAACACTGTAACACTAAAGAGTTAAAAAATGGTCACTAAACTATTACATTTAGTAATACAGATATAGCCTGAGTGACCAAATAGCTAGGTTTTTTTATATAAACATCCATCACATCTGTCTCAACAGAATAATTAAACCAACGACACTAGACTCCAAGTGGAGCATCTTTTGTCATGCACTTGAAATATGTGACACTCCATATTAAAAAGTAAAAAAAGTAAAACAGAACTTCCTTCAAAAAATTTGTTATGTGGAGATGTGTATTTCAACAATATGGAATTTAGTTCTATCAATTCTAAGAAGTTCGGATTGTAATTCTTCAGATGAAGTTTATGATGATCCATATTCCACTGTGCATTTCTTTGCCATGCATGACATGTTACACAAAAATATGAAACAAATTTAGAATAATGGATTCTACTCCAAGAGTCTAAACAACTGAAGGTGTGATGGTCCATTAATTTTAAAAAGTCAAGTTTGCCCTGCTAACATTAGATGACAAAAGTAGCAAGCTAAGATGTAACATCATTATACCAAATGGAAATCGACTTACAAGACCTTTCTACACAGATTAAACAATTTCTCTCAACAAAGTAAACACCAAAAAGTCATGAGTTTAAAGCAGGGAAGATTTGACATTTTATTATCTTTTTCCCTTACTCTGAAATATTATATTGTTTAAGGAGGCATATCAGCTTTCTCTGAATATAAAGCTCACTAAAGTCCACACAGGGTTTGCTTGTTGGAGTGGTATGAAATTTAAGCTCTGCTCCTGCAAGAATTCACACATATGCTTAATTATATGTACCACTCCATGGTCCAATGCTATCTGAATGAAACATGGTACCCTTCAGCAGGGCTAATTAGTTCAAACCAGTGAAGAAGGAGTCGGAGGAGGTGCTCCAGGTGCTGGAGCAGAGATTCCCCTGCAGCCTGTGAAGAGATCTACACCATAATAAAAATCTACACTGTGGGCTGTAAATGACCCCATATTAGAGCAGATGGATATTTCCAAAAGATAAAGCTACCTCTGGCAACCATGTACTCAAATGGGTTTTCCACAGTAGTTAAAGGAGTCAATAATGAAGAAGTAAAGGTGAACCTAAAAAAAAAAAAAAAGAGGGAAGTCCAGGGAAGGTTTTGTTTTAATTGTCTTTGTCTCTCACTATTCAAATCTATTTTAATTGGCAGCAAATTAAATTAATCTTCCTCAAGTCAGGTTTGGTTTGCCTGTGACATTAATTGGTGAGTGAACTCCTTGTATTTATATCAGCACGTAAGGCTTTTCATCTTATTTTCTCCCATATTGTTGGGGAGGGAAAGTAAGGAAGTGGTTTGGAAAGCATCTGGCAGCTAGCCAAAGTCAACCTACCACATAACAATACTGTATTTGATAATATAAATTTTAAGGTGATACAGAACACAGATTTTGACTTTGCACCAAAGTAGACAAGCAAGCACTTTTAAAAAGGTGAGGGGAAAAACTTTGATGGTTTTTGAGAAATACACTCCTTTTACTAAACAAATTCTAACAACAATTCTAAAGAGAGATATTTGGAATCACTAAACCTGCCAACTATTCTTGGGTATTTTAGTTAAAAAGGAAAGCTGGTTATTTAAATGATCCCATTAAGGACAGAGTGGCAATCAGAAGAAATTCCAGTACAGCATGAAGTACTGATTTGAGCTGCAGTTTCTTATGTGAATTTCCAAAATGGGCATTTTCATGTTCTGAAGTTTTTTCAGTATTCAGACTTTTGCTACCATTTTTAATTGAGGGGGTTTAGATGGTTAAAACTCAATGTTATGCCTGAATCAAATCCTGGTAACATTTATGAATCATATTCTTCTTAACTGTATTATGACATGACTTCACAAGAACTTAGTTCTGTTCTCTGGTTTTTCTTACCTACTCTGTCAAGATTTTCCTCATAAAGAAATCCAGAGTTACAGGTCACCTGTGATCTTTGAAATACTCTAACAGATATGTTAGACAGCTGAAGAGAGCAGAATTTGTCACTTGCCAGTTAAAAGCAATCACAAATAAGTAACATATTTCCAATTCATTAAACTCTGCAAGAATAAGTTTTACAAAATAATTACATTATTTTAAATAAGTCCTATAAATGTCCACTGTAATTGGTTATGCTTCATTGTAATATCTAGGCTATTATAGTTATTTCATACTGGTGGGATCAAATTCTTGATGGGAAGCTCAGTAAATAAAGGCAGAAACATGTTTGCCTGGAGAGTGCTCATCACTTTTCACTCACAAATGTCAGAATGAAAGCGAAGCAGTGAAAGAGCAAACAACTGACATCAAAAGAATGTAGGCATTGAAATTTACACGGAAGGTCTCTCTTAACCAAATTTTAAGTGATTTTACTGCAGACAATAAGAGAGAACTGATGCTGGTGGTTATTAATTGCATGTATTACAGGGGGTCTCAGAACATCTCAAAAAAGATTGAAGCCTGTAATACAGCCTTTTTTCCTCCCAAAAAAAATTTCTCTTCCATTAAAAATTTCAGTCTTCAATACAACTTTTACACATATGTATCTATGTATACATATATATTCATATATATGTATGCAGAAGGGAGATAGAGAGATAAATAAACATATGATCATCAGCCAAAGCCTGATATTTAACACAGGGAAAAGTTACATGTAGTTACATGGGGAAAAATTCGTTATTTTGCAGTCTTCTATAGACATGTGATATACCTCAACTGCTATTTTACAGTTTAAATATTCATGCTATACATGCCATTCCATTAAAGCACTCTTTCTACCAATAAAAATAGCTATAAATTTAGGGCATCATTCAGCAAGACACACTAATCCTACAGACTTAAATACACAGTGAAATATTTTGCTGCCCTGGGATAATTAATCCTTGGATTGTCTGAGAAAAAGGAATAGAATGTTTTAGAACAGAACTTGGTATTTTTCTCAAGAAATACCTGTTCTCTCCTACAGAACAGAGGACAAACTTCTGCACTTTCTGACATATGCAATCAGGGTTTTATGAGGTGCTTTAAGCATCTGAAATGTGAGTTTTCCTATATATAGGAGGAAGAAACCAGACAGATAATATGTCAGTTTTTGTTTTTCTACCAGCAGTGACACTTTCACTATTAAATCATGGAGAGCTCACTTTACTCATCTCCTGGACATTAAAAACATAGTCTGATGCCTGGTGAGACCTAGGTAATTTTCTTTTTTCTTTTTTCTTTTTTATTTTTTTTTTTTTTTTTTAAACCAGAATTCCTGTTCTCTGCAGTCTGAGATAAAATGGTTCATTTTGTAAATGCCGCTTCAAAAAGAAGTCATACCATGTTCTTCCATTATAAGCAGGATTAAAACCTACAAAAGTGAGCTAGTCCACTAAGTGTGCCACTGATCTCCTAACTGCTAGCTGGGAAATATGTCCATTGTTATCCTCTCATCCTTAGTTCTGAGTGCACAAAAGTATTTAGCATAAGTAATATGTATTAAAATGTCAATAAACTGTCTGTGGTATTTGAGTCCTAGTTAGCATTTTTATTGAGCTCTTGTGTTAGCATTTTCAGAAATGGACTTTTATTAATTACCAATTTAAATCCATACTTTGATACCATGGGTCACTATTAAATGGGTCATTTCAAAATTAATAGCTCTTACCAAGTGCAATACTTCAATTTCAGCAGATTTCACTGTTAGTAATTAAAGTGTGCATGTACCTATTTATCATGGTAACCAGACAGCTTAAGACATTTACAAGATAATACTCTTGATAAAAGACAATATTCTGCTCCATTGCTGTTTTCAGTAGCACTTTCATTTCCCATAATCTAGTCTAATTAAGATAAACTGGTTATTTACCTGCTAGAGAAAAAACAAAAATAATTTTAGATCTCAAATACAACCTAGGGAGATATAACAGCTGAAGTCTCAGCTTGCTTCCTGTTGTGATTTTATGTTGAATTTTATGTTCATCGATACTGTTCAACATATTAGGGTACTGTGTTACATGTGTACTGCAGTTAAAGGTCATGAGCTTTTCAGTTACAAATCTCAAAATTCAGAGATTGTTGTAATTTTGGCTAATTATAACTTGGCTAAAACCCAAGTTTAACCCTACCAAAATTTTTCTAAACAGCAGTTTTTGTACCAAACCAAAAAAAAAAAGCACGATGTCTATGGACTAGATAATTGACTAGCAAAACTCGAAACTCTTGAAGATGTTAAAAAGAATGTGGAAATTAACATTTATGCATTTTTAGATGAAAGGTGAAATACTGTAAAGTCATGCTGATTTAAGTAAATGGCATTTTCAGTGGCTGGAAATTATTGTTTCAGCTGTCAAATAGCAAGAATTCACGTCTGAAAAGTATAAAGCTTTATATTTGCTTTTGAGGAAAAAATCTGAAGCACTTCTCAGAGTCAAGCTTATAGAAATACCATTTCCAAGGAATTGGAAAAAAAAATTCTAAAAGATGAAAATGTGAAAATTGACTTCTATTATAAGAGAAAAATCATAGGTGATAGTTTTTCCAAGATGAAAATCAATTCATATTTTTATACATGTTATATATATCCACAATTTATTATCTTCTTATTGGTATTTACAATATATTTTGGCAATAGGACAAAAATCTATTTGACTATTGTGTGAATTCTTAATCTCCTCTGCCAGACAGTTAGTTTTTTGGGTTTTTTTCTGCTTCTGTGCTTTGTTTTTTCTGACATATTTTTCTTCATTTTATCACTCTAGAAACATTTAGCTAAATAGGTGATGGCCAGAACCTCTTGGCATTTTTTAAGTGGTTTTTTGTTGTTCTTTTTTTTCCCTTCTTCTTTCCACTTGACTCCATCTACTAATGTTTCAGGATGCTGCCACAATACATGGTCCTATATTTCTGTCTATTTTGTACTTAGATGAATACCACTGGTTCAGTGTTAGAAATAGGCTGAAGGAAAAATTCTGTGTTATATACGTCAGAAATAAAACAGAAAAATGAAGAAGTCTCTACAAATCCTCCTGTCTTTCATGCTTGGGGCATCAAATACAACTTATCTTCTTGTGTTTATATTAAAAGAAGAAAACTCCAGCTACTAGCTCTATAAGAAAGTTGAAATAGGACTCCTTTCCATTTTAGCTACAGATGTCCTCCCTCTTTAAACTAAGGTTTTAAAAGGTCAAACCCCCAACAGACAAATAGTCACTCCTGAGTGACTCCTTTGAAGTTACTCTTGAGCGAATACTCACTTAAACTCACTTGATTCTCTTTGACTGTGATGATTCCAGAAATTAAAAATACTAGAAATATAAAATACCAGAAAGATTGTAGAAAATGTCCTTTTAACACACAGACAAAATAATCAAATGCAAGAAAATGTACTTCTCCTGTTAGAAAATGCCATGTTCACGTTATGACTGTGCACAATTTAATAAATGTACAGCCAAAAGTTTAAGTTTCACTGGCTGCCCTGAGATGATAATCTGTACTGAACATCAACTAGGTTTCACCAGATATGGAAGGAGTATTTTTGCCAGTTTCCCTCTCAAACCCTTTATTTCTCCCAATACAGAAATTCTACAGATAAAAACAAGGTCAGCTTTTCTGCAGTAACAAGTATTTAGGTTTGACTCTTCATTAATCAGCATTATGGAAATAGGACATGTGGTAACTGAAATATAACGGTGAGGCATAAAGATGTTTTTTCCACAAGGAAGGGATATTTCATACACTTGTTAGGGTTTTGTGGGGTTTTTTTACAAGAGAAATAAGATCTTTTGTACCAGTAACTAGTTACCTAATGTGAAAATACTGGTACTCATAAATGGTTGGTGCTCAAGGTAGTGTGTGATCATGTCATGAAAGGTATTTGTACAGAACAAATGAACTGCCTAAAAAAACATAATACAGAATGATAAGTAGTGGCATGATAAATGTTTGATGGTTAATGGTACTTATAAGTGAATAGTTATAAGTAAACAAACTGAAAGAGTAGAAAAATAATCTCAGTCAAAATATTCTGGGAAAAAAAAAATCAAAAATTTTAATGCACAGAGGGAACTACAATTCTAACTGTACATGCATTGTGATGGGCTTAAATTTTGCTTTTGGTCAGTTAGGTGAGATATCTGCATCTGAACTTAAGAAAAATCAGCTCAGTGTTCACCTGAGGTCAAAAAGGCAAATTGAACATCATGAGCTCTTAAGAACAGAGAAAAGAACAGATAATACTGCTGTATTATCTAGTGGCATTGGAATGCCACTAATACCTCTGTGGCATTCCAATGTTTCAAATATTGCATACAGTTCTGGTCACTTGCTGACAAGAAAGATATAATTGATATGAAGAAGGTATAAAATGGCTTCTGTAGAAGGAAAAATTAAATACAACAAGAATCATCAGGTTCTGCGAACAGGTGGTAAGGGTATGATAAAAGTGTATAAAACAATGACTGGCATGGAACAGATAAATAAGAAACCATTCTTCACCATTTCTCATAGCACAGAAAGTAGGGACAGCAAAAGGGATTATAAGGCAACTGGTCTAAAACAAATCAAGGGAAGCAGATTTTCACAGAATACATAATTAAATTCTGGCACTCATTGACACAGGATATTTTGGATGTCAAAAGTACAAATGGGATCAAAAGTAGATTAGACAAATTCATAATAGAAATATCCAGCAAGGTCTATTAAACACTGTGATGCAGAAGTAAAGTCTTCATTACAGAATATCTTAAGTACTAATTGCTAAAATCTGATAATACACTGGTAGAAATATTTTATTGACCTTTAGTAAGCATCTAGCTTAAGGACAGGGAGATAACACTGGGTTAAATAAACCTCTAGTTTAACTCAGTATAATTAATTTTAACTTTTTGTATTATTCTAAGAAGCATCCATTTGCTTTAAAAAAGGAAAAAATTGTTCTATTTTTTTTTTTTTTT